>JAXIVH010001489.1:20000-21855 GCA_036785325.1 Urophycis tenuis | reverse complement strand
GAGAGAGAGAGAGAGAGAGAGAGAGAGAGAGACAGAGAGACAGAGAGAGAGAGAGACAGAGAGACAGAGAGAGAGAGAGAGAGAGAGAGACACACACACACACACTCTCTCTGTCTGAGTCCTCCCCGGTCGGCCTTGCGCTCACAGAACCCCTGATGTGTTTGTTTAGCATTGATTAAACATGTTGAGGGAGAACATAAAATATGAGGCCTCTTTACATCCAGAGAGCAGATGAAAGGCAGCCGACAGGCCATCGCTCATCTCCACTCGCTGCCTTTGTTCTCATCGACCCAATTTAGAGGCCCGTGTGCTTTATTACAATAATCCTGCTCCCAAATAAAGGAATTGATTAAGATTAGGCCGACAAATCCTGGCTCGTTTCCTGTGTTCAGCAGTTGTTAGTGATGCAATTAAACGCTAATGAAGGAATCCTCTGCCCCCGTCTCAACACCGCCGGCCCCGCCCCCAGCTGTCTGCCCCGCCCCCAGCTGTCTGCCCCGCCCCCCTGCTGTCTGCTCCGCCCGCCGCCGGCCCGGCGTCTGGGAGGGGAGGAGACGCCGATGAAGACGACGCCGCCTGAGACGCTGACATCACATCACCATCATGATGATCATCACCACCACCCCCACGACCCCCACCACCAGCACCATCACCACCACCACCACCACCATCAGCACCATCAGCACCATCACCACCACCACCACCACCATCAGCACCATCACCACTACCACTACCAGCACCACAAGCACCATCACCACCACCGCCACCACCATCAGCACCATCACCACCACCACCACCACCATCAGCACCACCACCACCATCAGCACCATCACCACTACCAGCACCACCACCAGCACCATCACCACCACCACCACCACCATCAGCACTACCACTACCAGCACCACCAGCACCATCACCATCAGCACCATCACCACCACCACCACCACCACCACCATCAGCACCATCACCACTACCACTACCAGCACCACCGCCAGCACCACCACCAGCACCACCACCACCACCACCACCACGGTTAGCCCTAGCTCCCAGCGCAGCGTCACGAGGAAGGCCTCCTCGCTCTGCTCTCTGCTGGTTCTGAGCCCGCGTGGCCTGATCTGAGCCTGGCGGTCTGAGGCCGCTCTGCCAAGGCGCAGCTGGCGGCGGCTCGCGGTGAGCCTGATTCCATTAGAGAGGAGCAGGGAGGAGATTAGAGGAAGCACCCTATTGTTACACGTTTTACTCTAAATAAATATTAATCGGCCAGAATTCGTGGTGACAGTAGCCTGGAGCATTACGCTGTTTCAAAAAATTTCCCTGACCTTCAAAACATTTGCAATTTAAAAAATAATAGCAATAATTACTACCCATTGTTAGCCTTTATCCACGCACAAATGAGACAACGACTATTTGTAAATTGATTCAATTTCTATTTTACCCGCCTGGCGATGTCTGGTTATTACACTTAATACAGCCTAATGATTATTCATTAACCACAGCCCACTGCCAAGTCAGTCTGAATGCGACTGCTCATGTCTGCAGAGTGTACAGATACTGAAGCGATTAGAAAGAACAGTCTCTTGTCCTAGGACACTCACACACAGATTCAGATTATTTCTTACTATAGTGTTGCGCTGTGCTCGAGCTACAATACCATCCAACCGCAGTTCAGCGTCAGAAAGGTTACTGGCGGGGGTTATATAAAAAAGGTTATTGTGAAGCATGGAGGAAATTAATTAATGATCCTATTCAGAGCTCCCCATGTTCCACAGAGCCCAGCCATGCACCTGCTGCCTCTCTACAGCCAGAGAGAAGATTCTATTCAACTGATGCATAATCAGCCGTCAGAGTGGCTGTG
>JAXIVH010001488.1:0-21866 GCA_036785325.1 Urophycis tenuis | reverse complement strand
AAAATAGTCTCATAACATGTTATATAAGGTACTAATGACTTGGCAATAAAGCAGTTCAACAAGCTATGTACTTTTTTTCATTTTGACTCTCTCTCTCTCTCTCTCTCTCTCTCTCTCTCTCTCTCTCTCTCTCTCTCTCTCTCTCTCTCTCTCTCTCTCTCTCTTTCTCTCTCTCTCTCCCCCCCCCCTCTCTCTCTCTCTCTCTCTCTCTCTCTCTCTCTCTCTCTCCCTCTCTCTCTTTCTCTAAAACTCTCTACCATCTGTTGTACCAGAGCCCTTTGTGGTCAATGTCCAACCTCATCCAGCAATGTTTGAGTTGCTCCTTTCTCTTCAGTTTAAACTCATGTTTGATCTCACGGAGAACCGAGAACATTCTCCGTTAGTATTTGCACCACACACTCTTTAAAAGTGTTTCTTTCTTTCTTTTACAGTTAGCAATGGCATTTGTATGGTTCTTCAGATGAAAGAGTTTATTGCTGAATTGTGATTAAAAAGCTGGTGATGTACAGGTAAATTAGATACATTTCTAAATAAAGTTAAAACTATGATGGAATATTGAAATACCACTTAACTTCACATGTTAGAGTGAGAGAGAGACAGAGACAGCCAGAGAGAGAGAGTGGTTAGGTACGGTGAAGCCCACAGACAGATTGAAGGAGGCCCATGTACACACTGGAGGGTGACGACTCCTCGGTTCAAGGCTCTGGGGGCAGCCTCTGCTGCTGCAGTCTGTCAGCGAGGGCACATCGTGTCAGTCAGTAATGACTTGATGTGGCCTCGGGTCTTAAGAGGAGATCTTTTGTACAGGCACGATGATGATGCAATTCCACTTGTGTGCATGCATCTATGCACTTTTCTGTGTGTGTTTGTGTGTGTGCACAAACACACACACACACACAAAATCTGCAAACAAGCTGTGAACAAGAGTAAACAACCAGGGAAACTGCTTTTGAAAGCTACTTTTGTCAAACGATTTATTGATAGCATATCATATCAGTGAACCTGTGCACTGAATCTGATCTGTTCCCCTGTTCTGTTACTTGGAGATACATACAGTATAACACATAGTATGAATGGTCCACGTTTACTCTGATGAGTAGGACCTCCTTCAGCTCTTCCATCTTACAGCCAACTGTGCGATGCGTGCAGACCCTGAAGGCGTGCTGTGACCCGTGACAAAACACCAGAAGACTTGTAAGACACACCATCAATAGATTTGTGGCCATGACAATCTGAGATTGTTTTGAGTGCAATTCCAGATGCAGGACACAGAGAGAAACAGGCTATGTGAGACACAGACAGCCAGACAGATAGAGGAAAATGAGAATGCCAAGACCGTGGAGTGTTCCACCAGCATACGGAATCCCAGTCGTTGTTACTGGTTACTAGCTGGGATACATTTGAAAACACATTTTTCTCAGGTTTGGTCTTTTGTCCACACAAATGTGTCCAGACTAGTGTGGCCTTACATGCCATACTTTGCAAGGCCATGCCCACCATTCACACAGCAATGACTTTTTCATTCACAGAATTACTTATAGTATGTTTCTGTCTATAAATCGCTTTTGGCCCCCAAATAATATTTGCTGTGTCATTGATTGATTGATTAAATTGCTATATTTTAAACTCACAATATTAGCCTTGTGCATATAAGACTTGAAACGTGTACACCTATAGTCCAAAGAAATGGCAGGCATCTTGAAAAACCATTGCAAAGGAAACCGTGGACTGCTCATACGTTAGTGCTTTGTCAAGTGATGCCGCTCACCTGTCACTGCTTTCGAGTTCTTGGAACGTTAACAGAAGAATAAATATTTGTCTGAGATATATTTCCAAAAACTTCCAGTCGTATTAGAGAAGTTGGAACAATCACTTTGTTCATTGTCACATACTTCTGCTACTGTTCCTGGTAGTGCAGAGATCCATGTTCCATTATGTTTCATATCTTTGGGTCACAAGGTCTTTTGGTCAGTTTATTTAACAAATGGCACTGCCACAATGTGCTACACGAAAGCAACCAGCTCTGGTTTCCATATAATAATACAATCAAGAGGGAATACAATCAGGGAGGAGTCCAAATAACAGCAACCAGGAATCCCCACCCTATCTAGAAAATAGACAAGTAAACGACTCGGTATCACAGAGAAAATAGAATACTACCGAGCTCAGAATAACTAAGAGAAAATGTTGAACAACAAGGCAGTACATCCCGACATCCTGAGAATACAAAACAAACAAACTGAAAAAAAAAATGTTTAAATCATCATAGGCAGTGCGTGTGCGTCAAAGTCTAAGGCGTTCCTGGACAGGGCCTTCATCAGCCTTCCATATGATCCCATCATAACTAGGCTGTTCCTCTCAGCTGGTGGAGACCAGCCCTACGTAGAAGGTCCTAACGTAGAAGGGCCCTAAAGTAGAAGGGCCCTAACGTAGAAGGTCCTAACGTAGAAGGGCCCTAACGTAGAAGGGCCCTAACGTAGAAGGGCCCTAATGTAGAAGGGCCCTAACGTAGAAGGGCTCTAACGTAGAAGGGCCCTAACGTAGAAGGGCCCTAACGTAGAAGGGCTCTAACGTAGAAGGGCCCTAACGTAGAAGGGCTCTAACGTAGAAGGGCTCTAACGTAGAAGGGCTCTAACGTAGAAGGGCCCTAACGTAGAAGGGCCCTAACGTAGAAGGGCCCTAATGTAGAAGGGCCCTAACGGCCCTGTCCCATTTCTCCCCCCTTAAAACTTCCCCTTGGTTTGAAGTGCCCTCAACAGTAAATTCCCCTCGAGAAGTGGCTGAAGATCTTTCCCCATGAAATTGGGACACCACTAGCATAGTGAACTAGCGCAGTGAACGTAACGCTACTATTTTCATTCATGAAAAAATGCCGCCGGTTCCAGCTGTTGTGTTGCCTGTTGCGTGGGCTGTGTTTGTTTATCTCCGTCTAATTAATGAGCATTAATTATTATAATATTATAATATTATAATAATATTTTAATCTTCCACCAGCCTGCATCGGACCTCACTGCGTTTTGAGGGTTGATTATAAGGGGAAAATAGCACTTCCCCTTGCTCCCTAGAGTAATGGGACACCCCTACCCCTACACGAGAACGCGCAAAATGTAGGGTTAGGGCAAAAATGTAGGGGTAGGGGAGGTATTGGAACGGGGCCAACGTAGAAGGTCTCTAACGTAGAAGGGCCCTAACGTAGAAGGGCCCTAACGTAGAAGGGCCCTAACATAGAACGGCCCTAACGTAGAAGGGCCCTAACGTAGAAGGGCCCTAACGTAGAAGGGCCCTAACGTAGAAGGGCCCTAACATAGAACGGCCCTAACGTAGAAGGGCCCTAACGTAGAAGGGCCCTAATGTAGAGCGGCCCTAATGTAGAGCGGCCCTAACGTAGAAGGGCCCTAACGTAGAAGGGCCCTAACGTAGAACGGCCCTAACGTAGAAGGGCCCTAACGTAGAAGGGCCCTAATGTAGAGCGGCCCTAATGTAGAGCGGCCCTAACGTAGAAGGGCCCTAACGTAGAAGGACCCTAATGTAGAGCGGCCCTAACGTAGAAGGGCCCTAATGTAGAAGGGCCCTAATGTAGAGCGGCCCTAACGTAGAAGGGCCCTAATGTAGAAGGGCCCTAATGTAGAGCGGCCCTAACGTAGAAGGGCCCTAACGTAGAAGGGCCCTAATGTAGAGCGGCCCTAACGTAGAAGGGCCCTAACGTAGAAGGGCCCTAATGTAGAAGGGCCCTAATGTAGAGCGGCCCTAACGTAGAAGGGCCCTAACGTAGAAGGGCCCTAACGTAGAAGGGCCCTAGCATAGAAGGGCCCTAACGTAGAAGGGCCCTAATGTAGAAGGGCCCTAACGTAGAAGGGCTCTAACGTAGAAGGGCCCTAACGTAGAACGGTCCTAACGTAGAAGGGCCCTAATGTAGAGCGGCCCTAACGTAGAAGGGCCCTAACGTAGAAGGGCCCTAATGTAGAAGGGCTCTAACGTAGAAGGTCTCTAACGTAGAAGGGCTCTAACGTAGAAGGGCTCTAACGTAGAAGGGCCCTAACGTAGAAGGGCCCTAACGTAGAAGGGCCCTAATGTAGAAGGGCCCTAATGTAGAAGGGCCCTAACGTAGAAGGGCCCTAATGTAGAAGGGCCCTAACGTAGAAGGGCCCTAATGTAGAAGGGCCCTAATGTAGAAGGGCCCGTACACATGGGGCCTCCCTGGCAGCAGTGTGGGCAGCACCAACGGGAGCTGGAAGGGGACTCGGGGAGTTGTGTCACACAAGGGGGCTGGGGCCCGGCTCACTTCCTGCAGACATAACTCAGCCCGGCCCATTGTCTGTCAGACGCAGAACAAAAGCAAACAAACGTTTGTATTAAGGCAGACACTGTGGATGTATTCGGAGCAGTCCTTTGTCAATTGTTTTGTTTCTGACTCCTTTGAGTCGAACTGTGATGCAGAACCTTTTTATTTCCCACGTGAATGCATGAGACAAGATGGAAGTGCAGACACACACACACATTGTTTCAAGTAGGAAACGGCAAATGATGTTGTGTGTGTCAATAGAGTATTATAAAGTATGGGGGGAATTGTTGACTGAGCAGTATGTTTCAATTTCTTTCACAGTATTGCATCAGTGTGCTTGGTTCTGTGTACTGCATGTGTGTGCGTGTGTCTGTCTGTATGTACATGTTAGTGCATACTGTTTGTGTATGCCATTTTGTCTTTCACTATATTTGTATGAAGTGAGCAGGAAGCAGCCATGTGCAGAAAGCACAGACTGCCCACAGGACTATGAGGCCAGTTGTTGGTTAACTTGTGTCCTTGTTCTCCTCTGAGGGTCACAGAGCAGTGTTGTGTGGGTTCAACCACCATTACAGAACAGAAGATCTACCGTCAAGTATTGATCTGCTGTGAAGAAAACAATTAATGTTGCAATGTCACATGATATTTACTATGCTTTACTCCAGTTTTATACTTATATGTGCAATTTATTATGCCTAAAAACTTACTATCATACATAAATACATACTTAAAAAAATCATACTCAAAATAATGCATTTTATAATATCCATGCCAATATCCTGTCTGCTAAGTAACTACATGGAATTAATACAAAATAAATAAATAAAACACAACTTTGCCTCTCATGGCTAAAAGCAAGGCCTTGATGTACTTAAAAATTTTTTAAGTACATCAAGGCCTTGCTTTTTTTTTTAATTTTTAATAAAATTTTTAATAAAATTTTTTAATAAAAATCAACATTGTACTCTCAAAACCTTGACTTTAATGTCCTTCAGTTGGTATTCTGTGGCAGTGTGGGTATGTGTGTGTGTCTATGTTGTGAGTGTGTGTTCCCAGACAGACAGACCAACTTACTCAGATCAGGCTTCTGTTTTCACACTTCACACACACGGCTCCCCTGGGATCTGCCCAGGGAATGTGTGTGTGTGTGTGTGTGTGTGTGTGTGTGTGTGTGTGTGTGTGTGTGTGTGTGTGTGTGTGTGTGTGTGTGTGTGTGTGTGTGTGTCAGAATGTGGGTGTGGGTATTGGTGTTTGTGGGTGTGTGTGTGTGGGTGTCAGCATATGTGATTTTGGGTTTTGTAAGTATTCTGATTTGTTTTAGATGAGGTCCAGGCTTTTGCATCTTACCTACCATCATGCTAATTTTCTTAGCTCCTCAACGCATAACTTACATTTTTAACCAATGACATGCTGAGGAAATATGGGCTTTAACTCTTCTAGGCCTAAACATGCCCTAATCAGAAGTGAAGGAATTAAAAAATGTAAAGCCAATCAGAAAATACCTCTCCAGTAACTACAGTAATACTAGTTTGACATGGTGCTATCTAACCTTGTTCCAGTGTGCTCATCTGCTCATCTGGACAGAGCACATGGATGGACCCTCAACATGGGCCCTGAACATGGGCCCTGAACATTGGCCCTTCAACATGGGCCCTCAACATGGGGTGCTCAACATGGGCCCTCAACATGGGCCCTGAACATGGGCCCTGAATATTGGCCCTTCAACATGGGCCCTTAACATGGGCCCTCAACATGGGCCCTGAACATTGGCCCTTCAACATGGGCCCTCAACATGGGCCCTCAACATGGGGTGCTAAACATGGGCCCTCAACATGGGCCCTGAACATGGGTGCTCAACATGGGCCCTGAACATTGGCCCTTCAACATGGGCCCTCAACATGGGCCCTCAACATGGGGTGCTAAACATGGGCCCTCAACATGGGCCCTGAACATGGGTGCTCAACATGGGCCCTCAACATGGGCCCTCAACATGGGCCCTCAACAATGGCCCTCAACATGGGCCCTCAACATGGGCCCTCAACATGGGTGCTCAACATGTGTATTTTTGGCAAGAGAGAGCACAGTTCCATGGGTTGAGAGGCGAGCGGCAGCAGAGAGGGAGGGGCTTTGATAAAGGGGTATCTGTTTCCGTTACCAAGTCTTCTTGTCTTTGTTTCTGATCTTCTTGTCATGTTCTTCTCCCTCCGGGGACTGTAACGTGTTGTCCACAGCCCAGGAAGTAAGAGAAGAGAAAGTGCTTTGCAGTAGACCACTACAGTACGTGACCCCCAAGGTGCTATCGAGGTTAAATGTATGGTCACCATGCAGCAAAGATTAGATAATTGTATCTCTGGAAAAGGCCACTTAAAATATATTTTATACACTAATTATACTAAGTCACTACTACGAATTGGTGTGTTAAGACGCGAGCAGCAAGAATTTCACTGCTGGTAATAATTTACATTGTTATCCAGTATGTGACAATAAACTTGATTGATTGGTTATTTCAATAATATTTTTGCATAAGTAATGAAACCCCTATTCTTGTGAGTACATTGGATAAGAAATTGAAGCTATTGATGGGGAGGGAGGCCTTATTGATGGGGTTGCAGTCATTTGTAAAATCGGTACTGCTGGGATAGGCATTGAATAGGATATAATAACTGTAGAAAATATCTACAGAACCGCCATGTCAACATTGCAGTGATTTGTTTTAAAACAAATGGGTACAACCCAACTTGAATGTGTGGTCAAACTTCTTTGTATTGTTGAGCTGCAGCTACAGGGCTTGTACATTGTGATGTTACATCACAATGACCGTCTCCATAACAGAATAGCAGCATAGGAATGGTATTGCTAGTAATGGTGTTTTGGTCATTTAATTGATTAATCCTCTATTAATTAATCATGAAATTATTCTGATATGACTGTTTTCATGGCGAGACATGCGTTCTCATGCGGGGATGTTCTTACGGTATACATATATATATATATATATATATATATATACATCCTCGTAGACTTTAGGTGTATGCAAGTTGTGTACTACAACTCTCTGGAGTCATCTCAATGTTCAACCACAAAACGTCCCATGATGCATTGTGACGTACAGACCCTATTGCTTTTGTTCAAATTCCTCACTCATCTGGATTCAAATGGAGTGCATGACACACGTTCCAGAGCTGATGATTCTCCTCCCCCCCCCCCTCCCCCACCCTCCCCCACCCTCCCCCCACACAGGACTCCCTCCCCCAGCCGGACATGGAGCAGAGGTTGCGCTCCGTGTCCAGTGTGGATGAGCTCATGCGCCTGGTCTACCCCTCCTACTGGGCCGCTCTGGCCTGCCACGCCAAGCTGTCCCAGGCAGCTGGCGGCGCCGGGGGCCTGGCCTCCAGCGCTCAGGCGGCCTCCAGGGGGTCGGGGGCCCAGGGCCACAGCAGGCCCCTGGAGGAGCCCGGCTACGCTGCTGCCTTCTTCAACATGGACATCTTGAAGAGTAAGAGTCCTCAGGTCTCCTATTGTTATTGGAGCACATTGTTCCAGCACAGATGTACAAAACCTGCAATGCTCCATTTTCTAATATACAATACTAAATCAAACCAAACATAAAATACATTAATATGAAGTGAAGTAATAATAATCCCTTCAATAATTATTATAATTATTATCTGCATAAGTATAAGAGGCCTGCCAGATCAATGAGCAATGTCACACGAGAGGGACTGCTGTTATACTAAACATCATCACGGCTGTGATTATACAAGGTACAGGAAGCAGCCCACTGGTGGAGATAAGCCACACAGGCTGATACAACAGTTTTACAGCCCGACCTCAAGTGCTGAGGCTCCGTTTATTCGTTCACAGTCATGAGCGACAACAGAGAATGATTTGATGATAGTGCTGCAACAGGGCTGGGACTGCACTGCCGCAAAGCCACACATATAACATCACATTTTCCTGCACACTAGCTTGATACTTTCTGTAGATCTACACGATGCCATAGGCCAGCTACTTTGTATCACTTACATTGATCTGAATGTTTCTATTTACTGTGCAACCATGCAGTGAAACAAGAGTCTTTTGGGAGTTGTTTTAGATGTCTGATGCTGATGAGTTACCACTTTGGCGTCATTCACGTAGGCTTATTAACAGTCACTAGAAACACCTGTGAGGTGGAGTGGCCTTGTGGAGTTGAAAGCCTCCCCTATGTGGGAATGGCCTCATGACCGTATCATTGATATTTGTAAAAAAACAAATAAGAAATAAATAAGTCTTGTGGCATTGGGGAGAACAGATCAGCATTCAGACCATACAGGCTTACATGAAGTTTGGTATCTTTCTCCCACGAGTCCAAAAAAAAAAAAAAAAAAAGAAAGATAAAGTTTCTGTTTGTGTATGTGGGTGTGTGCGTCCAGGTGTGTGCGTCCGTGCACATGCATAATCTAAGTCCTAATAAAAGAGTAAGAAGGTGATGCGCGGGGGGCGTGTTGAGGGGAGTCGTGTGATACATGAAGCGTCTGACCTTGTGGGGGAGCTGTAACGCTGCTTGTGTGTTGCAGGCATTGATTGGGAGTGGAGGAAGATCCAGTGCATGCCCAGGGAGGTATGTGTTGACGTGGGCCGAGAGTTGGGGTCTCCCACCAACGTCTTCTATAAACCGCCCTGTGTGTCCGTCTACAGATGTGGGGGCTGCTGCCAGTCTGAGGATAAACAGTGCCGCAACATCTCCACCGGCTTCCTCAGCAAAACGGTCAGTGGGCCCTTCTGTGTGTGTGTGTGTGTGTGTGTGTCATCTGTGGTGTGTCCATACTCGTTTAGGTTGGGTAGAGTGACACTGAATGAAACAGCCTTTACAGATCGTTGTGGAGAATGTGTACTTACTGTATGTACAGAATTCATTTGTTTCACTTTTATACCATTTAGTAGGGGTGTCACTTGGCTGCCCAATCAACATAAAGACACACTCTCTCAGTGGACACTGCAACTTACTTTTAGTACTGATTGATCGGTTGGTCATGTACACTATACATTACTAAGATGGTGACTTTGACATTTTGTGTGTGTGTGTGTGTGTGTGTGTGTGTGTGTGTGTGTGTGTGTGTGTGTGTGTGTGTGTGTGTGTGTGTGTGTGTGTGTGTGTGTGTGTGTGCGTGCGTGCGTGCGTGCGTGCGTGCATGTGTGTGTGCGTTCAGGCTTATGGAGGCCCAAAGGATCCACCTTTTGCTGTACTCTTGTAGACATGTAGAAGTGTTTGGATTTAAATTGAGATTAAATCATTTTAACACACTATTTACTGCATTAAATTTCCATCTAAATACCTTAACTATAGCATGGTTGATGCGGGTACATGAGCTCTTCTTCTTTTTAGCAGCAAGTATGCATGAGCCTTCTTCGCCCAATCAACGCTATCTCAGCAGTCCATTGCTTTCCTCCATCTTTGCCACTGTGCTGCTCACGTCACTACATGATGTAGGCCTCGGTTATATCTGTTGTTCAATCCATGTTCCATTCAGTTATGTATTTGACCTTGTCATCACTTAGATCACCACATTTTGACTCCCTTTAGTTCTCCGTCAGCATCAACACAGATTTGTACATTGATTTGAATCAATACACGTAAACAATGAGGCGTAGCTGTGGCCCTTTGTCTGTCCATGTGTGTGTGCGTGCGTGCCTGCATGGTCGTGTGTGTGAGAGCGAGTGTGTAAATATTTGGTGAGGTCACAGGTGACTTACTTTAAAGCACTATAAATGAGCAAAGATACACTCCCCTGGGGTTAAACAGGGGCGTGGCACCACATTAGATGCAAATGACTGGAAATAATGACTTCATGTCAAAATGGTGACCATTACCACGCTATGAGGAACTCTACTTGGTTTGGTCTCTTCCTCGTCTGAGCCATATACTTCATTGGCTCTCCTCATCTGGATCATGTAGGGTGCTAATGGGCTGCCACCTCCCTGACCTCCCTCTCTCTCGGCAGGGTCAGCCACCCATGAACTCGCCTGCTAATGGCCTGTCAGCCCACTCTGGGCTCCCCCCACTGCAACCTTGACCAGTAGATTCCAACAAGATGGATGGATGACCCTTGAACTAGTCAATGGCCTGCTCTTAAGCATGAAATAGTGGTGCCTTTGTTGTTAGAATTTTATGAGTAAGATGTTGCTATTTCAAGAACACGTAAGGGCAGTGCGAGAGAAAAACTGTTAGCATTGAATAGATCAAGCGTTAACCAAGAAGTATAAATATTGGGATGGTTTCCATCAATGATGCAGAACGATATGTCCTACAGCTTCAAGGCAAGCACATGTTTTCTATTGCACCACAAAACTGCTTTTATTAGGAATATGGACCTCAGAAGGCTCTGCTCCATTAGCAGACCATGAGAAGTGGCCAATAATGGATCATAAGAGACATTTTATGAATGCAGAACTGAGAATATATGGTTGGAATTGCTCCAAATGTTTATTTTTATTTTGCTGTTACATTTACTGTGTATATGTACATACAGTTTATATGCAATGAATAATGCATGGAAGAGTATATAAATATTCCGTTTACTCTTTAAATAACAATTTCAGGAAAAAGGTTATCAAACAAGGCCATATAGCTACATGTGGGTATTGAGCACATGTCCAAGTTTTACGGATGGTGGTAATTTAATTGCAATTTTTCCAAAATATATACAGTTAAACTTGGCCAAAAGGGCCTCAAAATGAAAAGGCATCACAGTTGCGGTGGGTGTTGGCGAGGTATATTGAAAGAATAATCTCCTCAGCTCAAGTACACTGTGAACAGTCTGCTGCCAGCTCCCTGTGAGAGGGAATAAACAGTCTGTTTAAAGGTCTGTGTCTCTTAAAAGGGAGCACCATAAAATCTCTCTTCCACATCAAAGAATTTGTTGAAAGGCTCCCCGCTATTCAGGAGCCCTACTGTTAGCGTGTGAATGATGGTGATGTTGGGTGATTCCACAGGACAATTCATATGGTCACATTTATTTGCCGAATTATGTATGATTTAACAATTAGCATATTTATCCTGTGGCTCACCAAGCTGTGGCCAGTGTGAAACTCCTCGTCCAACACCCCCCTGAGCTACATGCCAGAAGGTCCTTCCCTCCAATCACACTTTATTGCCACTTCCAGGTGTTGGATGGACAGATTAATGTAGACACTGACATCCATTAATGGTGATTGACTTCCCTAGCAAGTCTGTTCATTTGATACAACAGTCGCCACTGAAGATATATAACGATAAGAATTGATGGCCTATTGTTGTAGCCCAGCTGCTTTATTCATTTCCTGCAGCTTGTAAACTTAATGAACTGGCAGAGGGAGCATTGGCTCCACTGATCTCCTCCCTGCCTTGAGGTCTGGTGAGGCCACACAGGATCAGGTAGAAAATGACCAACTTGCATCTGAGTGTGTGTGTGTGTGTGTGTGTGTGTGTGTGTGTGTGTGCGTGTGTGTGTGTGCATGTGTGTGTGTGTGCGTGTGTGTGCGTGTGTGTGTGCATGTGTGTCTGTGTGCGTGTGTGTGTGTGTGTGCATGTGTGTGTGTGTGTGTGTGTGTGTGCGTGTGTGTGTGTGTGTGTGCGTGTGTGTGTGTGTGCATATGTTTATGAGGACATGCATCAAACGTTTGTAGGCAGAGTAGACTGATTGTGGAACAGAGGAATGATGGGAGAGGCTGGGGAGGTCAGGGGGAAGATAGAAAAAAAGTATACGGCTCATTCCAATATATATACTGAGTGTGCACATGTACAAGGCTAATGTCATGAGTTGTGGTTGTCTCTGAAGGATGTTTTAGTGGTCCTCTTCATGCTGTGGTTTGGAAGGCCCTCACCAAGAGGGGGGGGGGGGGGGCAGTGGAAAGGGATGGGATGGAAAGCAACATTTGTAGAAGCCAGCAGGGAAGGAAGGAAGGGAGGGAAGAAGGAAAGGTGAAGGAGGGAGTAGGCTGAGAGGGGGTCAGGAGGATCTTCCCGGGCTACTGCAGCACAATGCAGTTACTTATTTCCTCTCACCTCTCAGCCAAACCAATCCTCTCTCTCCAACAACACTCATTGGAAGCACCCCATTCCACCGTGTGATGAGAAGCTCTGGGAACAAGGTTAAGAAGGAAGAGAGAGACAGAGAGAGAGACAGAGAGGGAGAGAGAGGGAGAGAGAGCAGGGTGTTGAATGGAGTGTGAGGAGACGAGTGGGGAGGAAGAAGGCTAAACTTCTGAAGGCAAACGGTATCGGAGGAGCATGCTGCAGAGGAGCGTGAGCTACAGAGGCCTGAGGAGGATGTGGGAGACATGGCAGAAGGGCTCTGAGAGTTGCTCAAGACCAGAGGTGTTGCCCATGAGAACTGCCCATTTGTACAATGGCATTGAGGAGTTGTATCAGTGCTGGAGTTAACCTCCACCTCCTCGCATTAGATAGATAGATAGACGGATGGGTACTTTATTCATCCTGAGGGAAAGTTTTGGCATTCAGTAGCTTATACATACACACACATAGACACATATGTCACCCACATAAAGAACAGTATCTCTCACAGAGATATAACAGAGATATAACAGTACAAAGAATGTGAAGTGATTACATGATGGTGAGGACATGATGGTGAGGACTGATCCTGTGGCAGTATGCAGTATGTACAATGGTGGCACTTACTTTTTTTGCACATAGTGCAAAAAAAAGTGCAGGTTCAGCCCGCCACCCCCTCGGAAGGACGTGTCGGTACTTCAGTCGCAGGTAGTTTTAGTAGTTAGCTCTTGCTACTAACTTGCTGTTGATTCGGTGCATGACTCACTGCCGTACCAAGATTCCCATGACACGGATCACAATAGTAGGGGTGCTAACCCTAGTGTCTTTCCCAGATTCCCCCTGTGGTTCTCGTACCAACATGGCCCCATAGTCATCTGCTGCTCTCTAATGGATTGAATCATTCCTAACCTCTCCACTGTGTTGTGTTGAGCGTTCTGGGGCATCCTGGCAGCTGTGTATGCCTGGTAGTGGCTGTCCCATAATGGAGCAAACATGGTTCTAGGAATGCTCATAATTACCTGGAGTTCCAAATTAAACTGATTGCTCATTCAGAATAATCCGTGTTTGTTTTTCTTCATTTACAAAACAAAGGGAAAGTAAAAAAAAAAGCAAATCCTAAAAATATTTTTTATATTGGCCTGTTAACCTGCAGTGTACGGTATACTAACATAGAGCAGAGTGTAGAGCAGAGTGTAGAGCAGAGTATAGAGCAGAGTGTAGAGCAGAGTGTAGAGCAGAGTATAGAGCAGAGTGTAGAGCAGAGTGTAGAGCAGAGTGTAGAGCAGAGTATAGAGCAGAGTGTAGAGCAGAGTGTAGAGCAGAGTGTAGAGCAAAGTCAGGTGATGATGGCATCCCAGAACCCTGGGAATCACACATGAAGGGGGGCATATCCCTGTCTCTTATGTACATACTGTATATGCATATTCTCCCCTCACAGGATAGTTTATACATCTGGATTCTGTGTGGAAACTGTTTCTGAGGGCATTTCTCTGTGAAGTAAGCTTTGTTCATTAGGCCCCTGGTCCAGATCAATGTGTGGGATACTTGGATGCCAGTCAATGAATGTTATTGAGTATATCTTTGATATGATATGAACATGTATTCAGTTTGCATTTCATGACAATCCAACTACAATCAATTATTCAATCATTATTGGCTGTTGTTTGAAATACAAATGATAGCTGGTGGATAGCATTTAATATATTACAGCTCTAGGAATCAAATGAGCTGTTAATCTTCTTTATTTGTTTAGATCAAGTGATGCTACATGACATTCTAATGAACATTAACATCAGGAGTATTGATCATGTTAATGAATAACCACGTTGTCAATAGTGCTACAGAAAAGGTAAATAGGTTTGGTAAAGAAAACAACCAAGTGTTGTGAAGGTTGTGTAGGATCTTACAGATGGTATAGAGCTGGGTAACCCACCCCATTCCAACCACCCTCAACAATACCAAGCTTGAGAATAGTCTGGGTGTGATGCTTCACACCCCCCACAGAGGGAACGACATCAGTACACACACTGTTGGTGAAGTGGACCACGATGGTCGGGAAGGGGCAACAGGGGCCTGGTGTGTGATGCAGATGCAGTGTCTGACTGGAGTGTCAGCATCAAGGTTGATGAACTGAACTTCGTGTAGGCAGCTGTCTTCAGGGACCCTGTGGAGTGAAATGAGGACAGTGGCAACATGTACACACTCTGGTCTGTTGAATGGCAGAGGCGGCAGAATGGATGATACACTGAACGTGTTGTGGGCAGCTGTCTTCAGGGAGCTCGGGGAGTGAAATGAAGAGTGAAAGCTCTGGTTGGTTGAGGAGCAGAGGTGGCAGAATGTTGTTGCATGTTAAGAGATGCTGTTGATGTTTACCAGCTGTAGAGGTAGTCGCTGCTTTGCCTTCATGGAGCCACGCCACGTTCCTGAGCTGTGCAATGTTTGATTGTGTAGGACGTTGTACAGCTGTTATTGGTCAGCAAATGTTGGCTGTGATGGATTTATGGATTGCTGAAATGACCACAATCTGTTGTTAGTAGTTTCAGTTTGAGGCCTTCACCCAGACAGACAGTCTGGGTGAAGGCTAGGATGTTTGTAGTTTTATCATCCACTCAGTGTTAACATTAACTTCATTTAGTTATTAAATTATAATGTATAGGAATGTGCTGTGTTAGGTAACATGGATTTAGACTTATAAAAGATTGACACTTGGATAGATAGATAACTGTGTGACTGTATGAATGTGTCTTCATTCGTAAATCATCATAATAATTAATACGTCTATCTATTGCTGAATGACATTTTTTTGTTGATAAATCAAAGAATCACAAGATTGACAGTTCACAGGTAAAACCAATGAACATCCCTCAGCCTGGGATATCCCTTTTCAAATGAAGATACCTGCGGCTTTTTATTTATTTATTCATTTATATTTTTAAATCCTCCACCACCATATTCCTGTGAAATCCAAAGTGTGACAGATCCGAGCCATATGGGACACAGCCAACAGATCAGTTCCTTTGTGAAGCATAGTACATCATTACATACCTCAGCCACCACAGAGCTCTCTGGGTGCTGAGATGTGGGTGTTTGCCAAAGGTTTCAGGAGACATACTGTTAGTCTGGTAGTTAAGTGTTCCCTACAAATATTGCTGCTGGCACTCCCCTGAAAGGACTGGCGTTGGCTGGGTAAATGGGTTATGTAATTCAAGACTTGGAATTGAGGAGTTTCAGAGTAGAGTGAGTTTTGGAATGTCTTACAAAGCATCTTATTGCGTTGTTGTCAAAAAGAAAATCTGTGCGGCTTGGAGCAGAGCTCCTCTGTGACTTTTAACACCAACGTCTCATCGTCCGGTTTTCAGCCGAGCACTTTGTTGCTGAATATTTTTTCAGGCAGCATCTGGAAGCCATTCAGGAGGTGGTGGGCTGTGTGGTCGTAGACTTGAGTCATGGATAATAGATGTCGTAGTGTTTCACTGACCATGTCTGTGCTTCTTGCTTCTATTTCTTTATTTTATTTATAGTTCACTTGACACCTGTACCCTTTCCCATAATGTTTTATGTTTTGCACTTTTACCTGGTTCTGCCCACATGTTTGCTTTGTGGGCTGTGTGTGGTTTCAAAGTATGTTGCTTGTGTATCTGTGTGTGTGTGTGTCTGTTTGTGTGTATGTGAGCATGTGTGTGTGTCTGTGTGTGTGTGTGTGTGTGAGAAGGTTGTGGGATTGTTACCTCAAGCGGCCATTAGCATAGACCACTTTTCCAGGTCAGGTCAGATTTAATGGGCTTGATCTGTGTTGAGGGAGAGGAGTTTTAGAGACATGACAGCAAGAGAGAGAGAGAGAGAGAGAGAGAGAGAGAGAGTGTGTGTGTGTGTGTGTGTGTGTGTGTGCGTGTGTGCATGTCAGATAGTGTGTTTGCGACAGTGTATGTGAGAGAGGGAGAAAGTTTGAAGAGCAAGCATTGAGACTAATTAGCCTTCTATTCAGGCCTTTTAAGTGCCTTATACAATGAAGATAAAGTAGCTCTCAAAGCCCTTGGTCTCAAGCTATTCAGTGCAACACTCTTTCTAGACCTCAGAGCCCACTGACATGCTGCTGTTCTGCTCTCACAAGTGCTTTGGTTTGAGTCCTATGAGCCTTGCACCACCGCCTGCCAAAATGCAGATTTACACACAGTGTGTAACTCTGTGTGTAACTCACTCTACACACAGTGTGTAGCTCTGTGTGTAACTCACTTTACACACAGTGTGTAACTCTGTGTGTAACTCACTTTACACACAGTGTGTAACTCTGTGTGTAACTCACTCTACACACAGTGTGTAACTCAGTGTGTAACTCACTTTACACACAGTGTGAACTCTGTGTGTAACTCACTCTACACACAGTGTGTAACTCTGTGTGTAACTCACTCTACACACAGTGTGTAACTCTGTGTGTAACTCACTTTACACACAGTGTGAACTCTGTGTGTAACTCACTCTACACACAGTGTGAACTCTGTGTGTAACTCACTCTACACACAGTGTGTAACTCTGTGTGTAACTCACTTTACACACAGTGTGTAACTCTGTGTGTAACTCACTTTACACACAGAGTGTAACTCTGTGTGTAACTCACTCTACACACAGTGTGTAACTCTGTGTGTAACTCACTTTACACACAGTGTGTAACTCTGTGTGTAACTCACTTTACACACAGAGTGTAACTCGGTCTCAATTCACAACAGGTACGCTTGCACATACAAACATTGATGAGGGGACGGCAGTAGCTCAGTAGGTAGAGAGGGTGGATAGAGCGGGTCGTCCACTAACCATAGGGTCCGCAGTTCCATCCCCTCCAACTGTCCGCATGTCAAAGTATCCTTGAGCAAGACACTGAACCCCAACTTGCTCCCCGGGCGCAATTATTAAATACAGAGAACACATGTTGTTCCCATATCTAAAGAAATACAGAGAATGACCAATAAAGACCTAAAGGTCCTTTCTTCTGATGCTTGATTCACCGTTTGGTTACATTTCTTTGGTTGATATTTTCTCTCTCTCTCTGTTTGTAGCTCTTTGAGATCACAGTGCCGAACACCCACGGCACTAAGCCAGTGACGGTCAGCGTGGCCAACCACACCCAGTGCTCCTGTCTGTCCAAGATGGACGTTTACAAGCAGGCCCACAGCATCATCCGCAGAGCACTGCCAGAGTAAGACCCTGCACCTCTCTCTCTCACGCTCTTACTCTCTCTCTCACCATCCGCCTTTTTCAGCATATTGTGTGATGATTGAACAGTGACTTTGCAGTGATACTAATTGTATTCTTGCAAATTATGTGTGTGTATAGATAATGATGATGTTGATGTTGGACTCAAAGGTTCATCCAATCATTCAGCCCTAAATCCTGAATTACATAAAGTTGGAGGAAGTTAGGTAAGACTCTAACTTAAATCAGATCAGTTCAGTTCTGGGATTATTAGGTTTGTGCTGTAGTTTCTAATGAATATTCTAATGAATATGTGTTGACAAAAATGAATATCAACGTTCCTCAATGGGAGGCAGGCAGACAGATAGACAGACAGACAGACAGACAGGAGGCAACATGTCTACAGCCCATCCATTCATATCTCCCTCCACAGTGGTAGTCTGACATGATAAAGGGGAGACTCAATGTCTGTATCACAAGCTGTCCGTTTGCGTTTTAAAGATGCAGGAAGTGTAGAATGTCGTGGCATCTAGCGGAACAGACTTGGCAGAAACAGAGATTAGCGATTCACGCGGGCATGCATCACTCCAGACGCAGCTGTGCCTCCGACAGGGGCTTTGTTCTTCAGTACTGGGTCTTTTTTTACTCCCAGAAACCACACACCCACAGACAGACACAGACGCACACAAACACACACACACACACACACACACACACACACAGACGCACACACACACACACACACACACACACACACACACAGACGCACACAAACACACACACACACACACACACACACACACACACAAACACACACACACACACACACACACACACACACACACACACACACATACACTCACACACACAGACACAGACCCACACAAACACACACACACACACACACACACACACACTAGTATAATAGTAGATGCCGTTTGGCTGTGATTTGGAAGGATTACTGAAGTTGACACTGTGACGTCAATAGAGTAGATCTGGACCCGACACATGTTCCACATGTTGAGGGAGGCGCCCGCTATGAGCATGACCAGAGTCCAGTTCAAGTGGTTAACAGAATCATTCATTGAATTGATTTTGCCATATCACTGTAATTTCTTACATTATCAAGTGTACATGTAAGATCAGGCACATCCATACATCATGTGTACCAAATTGTGCGTCATTTCAGGCAGTGGTGATTGAGATTGAAGATTTGATTGAGATTGAAGATTTTTCACTGTACGAAATACACAAAATATCTGCATCTATAAATATATGATGGATCCAAGAAGCAAAATTGTTCAGCATGTAAAATAAGACCTGTACACCAAGTTTCAGAAATGTTCATCTATCAGTGTGGTGGGGCTGATCACTTATTGATCACTTATTATAGAGCCCCTTTGGGCGAATTGGCACCAAACCTTTTGGAGAGCTGCTTACTGGGAATACAGTCATGGACACATTTGAAAACTGTTGTGTAATCAGAGTCTGAGCTTTAAGTGTTACCTATCCAATAAAACAATACATCCTACAATAACAATAGGTATTCACAGATACTCTGTGAATACCTAATTACCCTACAAAAAATATAAAATGTCAGTCAAATTTGCATATATGGAAGTGCATATATATAATATACTATACTTTAGCAATTAGTCACGAGAGGGTGTGGATTATGGAAAAATAAGGAACGGCTGAGAGGCGTGATAAGTCCTGAGGCGCTAGCCGAGGGACTTATCACGCCTCTGAGACGTTCCTTATTTTCTCCATAATTCACACCGTTGAGTGGCTAATTGCTATTCTAAAACTGTTACCAACGCGGCAATATGAAAAATCATGTAGCAATAAAAACGCTTCCGTTTCACTAATAATTCACTAGATGCGCAACAAAGTAGTTCCCAGATACGAGGAAGTAGTTCCCGGCCAGGTTGCAGAAACAACACGTCGCTTGCAAGCAATCACTTTATTTTTAACAGTCCCTTTCCACAAGCAGTTTATCGATTATAGTTAGTCCACCCAACAAATCGAAGTTAACTTTCCATTTCATAACAAAGCAGAAAAAAGCCGGTTCCGAGTTTCTTTATTGTCGTCGTCGTTGCTATGCGCAGAGTGATGCGGTGAAGCGGTCAGCAGCAGCGTTGGATGGGGACAGGTGTACTTTATCGTCTCATAAAGCACACCTACCAGCCAATCAGAATCAAGCATTGGGACTAACAGTTTTAGAATATTATACTAGCAATGGTTAACCTAGCAGTTGGAATGCTTGGAACTTGTTCGGGTGACTTGCTTACTGTTTTAACAGCAATTAAATGTTTCACCTTCTGACATACTTTTTGTAAGTCGCTTTGGATAAAAGCGTCTGCTAAATGCCCTAAATGTAATGTAACTATATGAATGCACATTTTCTTTTATGAAGAACACATTGATACAGAAGTGATAACTGTGGCCTTAGCAGTTTGATGTGTGCACGCACGCATGCACACAAACACACACACTGTGTGTGTGTGTGTGTTTGTGTAGTGGGTTGCTGTAGTAATCAGCACACACTGTGCCAGATGAGTCCCTTAAAAAGTAGCTGTGATGTAGGGACTTTCACACCTATTTATCATGCTCCATCACCACAGACACACACACACACACACACACAGACACACACACACACACACACACACACACACACACACACACACACACACACACACACACAGACACACACACACACACACACACACACACACACACACACACACATGTTTCAGATTAGTTGAAGAGATCACAGGGCTCTTCAGGATGAACTACATTGAAGAAAGTCTTATGTGCTGTTTATAGACTTTTTTTTTTTTTTTTTTTTTTTATCTTCCTTTTTTCCTCTCTCCCAAATTCCCTCCATTATCCATATTGATTTCATGTAGCTCTCTCATTGTTGCTTTGATTTCTTTCACCGTAATCCCTCTCCAGTGCTGTGTGTGTTTGTTTGCCAATCTATGCCGTCGTGTCCTCAACTGAAGCTACATTTTCTGGACCTACCGATTCTGCCTTTTCTCATTGCCAAGTTCTCTTAACCGCCTTCAAAGTTTTCACATTCACACTTTCTGTCCTTTGGTCCATGACAAGGCAACTCATCCTAAAGTCATCCTAACTGTTGTGCATCAGGGCAATATCAGTTCACTGGCATTGTTCAAACCTTTTCTTTGTGTCAGGCACTGTAGAAATCTGTAAAAAAAAAAAAAAAAAAAAAAAAAAAGCGATTGCAGGTTGAAGTGTGCTAACCCAGCCTCTATGAAGCAGTGGCTGCAGGTTGAAGTGTGCTAACCCAGCCTCTATGAAGCAGTGGTTGCAGGTTGAAGTGTGCTAACCCAGCCTCTATGAAGCAGTGGTTGCAGGTTGAAGTGTGCTAACCCAGCCTCTATGAAGCTGTGTCTGCAGGTTGAAGTGTGCTAACCCAGCCTCTATGAAGCTGTGGCTGCAGGTTGAAGTGTGCTAACCCAGCCTCTATGAAGCAGTGGTTGCAGGTTGAAGTGTGCTAACCCAGCCTCTATGAAGCAGTGGTTGCAGGTTGAAGTGTGCTAACCCAGCCTCTATGAAGCAGTGGCTGCAGGTTGTTTTGTTTGTACAGTCTTAACATCTGGCTATAAGGCACATTTTCAGACAGACAGTTAGTCCCGGATTTAATATCGAAAACTCATGAAACCAATAACTTGTTAACTAAAACTGTTGTTATATTAAGTTATAATATCATTATAGAATGTGCACCAAACACATGGTGGCAGTGTAGATGTTCCAGATGAACAACTACTGCCTCCGGCCAGAGGTGAGCCTTTATAGAGCTTGTGAAGTCACACTCTAAAGACTTCAGCCAGCAGCTGGATGGTGACATTGTAAACAGACCATAGCAGGATCAGTTGACCGTTCTTGTACACTTTACAATCTTCTCCATCTCAACCCAGGGGAGATGGCACCATAGTAAGATACAGTATGTGCAATGTTAACGATGTAATGAAACAGCATCATTCTTAAACCAAATGGAAATCCACCAGATTATGTATGTCTATATGCAGTGTAAGCAGCAGCACATTGTATGCAGTTCCTTCAATAGTGAGGCCCAAAAGTCACGGTGCCCTCTCGCTCTTGATCTGTAGGGAGGTTGAGATCCTGCTGCATACCAACAACACAGTGAATGTTGGTCCACTTTATGTTTGCTTCTGGTTTGTGAGATTGTGTTTGGTGAGTGTTTGGGTCTGTTGCTGAGTGCTATGCTAACAGATATCCTTTTGCAAGAAATCAACATTCTGCATATACCACAAGTATGCATGTTGTTGTTAAAAGCCCATTCTCTGAATAACTCGATGTTGACATGTTTCT
>JAXIVH010001487.1:2500-21866 GCA_036785325.1 Urophycis tenuis | reverse complement strand
AAAAGCAGTTTGCTTATTTGTGGAATTGTCTGTACTCGCATGACTCTCGCACTTTGTTTGGTTGTATATATATTGTTGAATGCACTCAATAACAAACTCGTTAACCATTAACTAACGTAAGGCAGTGACTGCATACGTGTTGCAACAAACTGAAAACACATTGAACACATGCAGAGGGCGCCCGATCTACAGGGACCCGGCTGTATCACAAGCGACAGTTATTTGGCGGCGGCGCGTTTGAGAAAGGTTGCGTCAAGGTCGTGTCCATACCAACCGCCTAATGATTTGGAGCCACGGGGGGGGGGGGGGGGGGGGGCAACCGACTAACGAACCAGCTGGCGCGACGTGCATACGTCGAGGACATGGATATCGCTGGTGGCTGCTGAAAGTCTGACGACGATGCAAAGCTGAGGACTCGCGGAGACTCTCAGGCCCAGAAAAGGGGGGGGGGGCGGGGGTGTCACGGACCTTAAAAGGTCGCGGGCCGCCGACCTCATCGATTTCTTTCGACCCCGTTTGATTTGTGGGCGGGGGAGAAGGCCCGTGAGCTCATTTCGAGGTGCCAGTACACCGGGAAGGGGGTGTCTTTCGCTGGTGCGATGAGCGCGCTGCATCAGAGCAGACTTCTGACGATCCTCCACTCAGTCCCCAGGAATGCGTTGGCATCGGCCGTCACACAACACGGACACTGAAAGCACCGGGGGTTTGTGTCGGCGGGCCGGCATCGCAGGCCCGTGTGTCGCTGATGACGGCGATATGTTTACGACATGCAGCCTATATCTACCTAGATGGTGAAACAGAAACGCACAGTAAACACGGTTCTGCTTTGCACTGGAAGCTGATGACCTCAAATAAGGACATTAATTCAGGTCAAAGAAAAGGGGAATGGCAAGAAATGGGCAAAAACTCATAGGCCACAGCAACAGATACCACGGGGTGGATTATGAGCTGGAAAGATAGAATATTCAGAATCATTATGACTTGTAACCATACTTTTTTAACCCAGCAAATCAACGTGCAGTACTTCTGCCAAATCATCCACACTGTTTATCTACTTATAAATACTGTACTGCTCTATTCCAGGCGCTACGTATCAAGGCTATTATAGGCTAACAAAACAACGTATCACCTCTCTCACACTCACACTCACACGGTGGTTTCCACAACAAAACACATGGGAAGAAGAAAATACTTGTAGAAATAATTAAAAGCACATGATAACTATATATTATTTTGTCGTTAAAAAACACAGCAAGTTGAATGATACATTTGAGGTTACATAATCATAAACTGTATTCAATTAAGACAAGGGAGTGCAGCTTCAAAAACCAAGATAAGGGAGTTGATACCAAGTGTTTTGGCTGAAAGAGATATTTGTGTGATATTCGATGACAGAGGAGCTGATTAAGAGAGCGTGGCTGGGTGGCTTACAGTCTGAACTCTTTCTCACCAGAGGAATCTTGTTGCATACTCATCTCGCTATGCTGTGTGTGAGTTTCTGAAGACAAACCCACCACCACCACCAGCAGCAGCAGCACCACCACCACCACCACCATCTAATTTTAGAGTTTTGTTGCTCCAGATCGCTGAGCACTAGGCCCCTTCAGGGGCCTGCCTCTGAAGAACATTTGATCAACAGTTTTACACTCTAAACTTATTTACCATGATGCCAAACGTGTCTCTCCAAACATGTTTCTTTCCACTTTGGTAAAACAATCATATTTGTATATGTTTAATTGCAATTTGCAGTCCTATAATAAGCCTGTCCAATTATTAAATTAGGCCCAAATGTTTAGATTTGATGGGCTACCTTTCTGTGTACCTATGTACTGTGCACTCATTGCAGGTGACCTTCTACAGCTAGGCAGACCTACAGCCAAAGCTTGTGTTTTGTGTTTTGGGGGCGTGGCTTTGGAGGGAGGCTTGAAGGTAGGGGTGGAATGTTTCGGTTGGATATTTTCAAAAAAAATTCCAACTCTGTCTGGTTTCTCAAAATTGCCTACCCCAGTTTTAAACCTGAGTTAAAACTTCTTGGTAATTAATAGATAATGGTTGTCATCTGAAATTCCCAGGATACTTTTGGGTAGAGCAAACTGCTTACGCTCCAAACCTTTCAAAGAGGAATTGGCAGACTTGGCTATTTTCTGATTTAAGAGAGTACTTGCGTTCTGCAACATTAACTCAAAATATATTGGGATAAATCGAACCATTGCGATCCTTACTCTGACTTTGGACAAAGCACATTTTCGAATCTACGGCGTCAATGGTCCAACCTTTCCATGCAGGTTATTTACCTTCACCGAGGTCCATGACGGCCAGGACGGCGCTGCTTGACGCCTCGCCGAGGTTGTTGGCCGCCACGCAGGTGTACAGCCCGGCATCGCTGGTCCGGCAGTCCCGTATCCACAGCCCGCCGGAATCCTGGGCCTCGCCGGGCGGAAGCAGCTCTTCGTTTCGGTACCAGCTCAACTCGGGTTCGGGGTTCCCCAAGACCGACACCCGCAAGCGAATATCGCACCCCGTCCCGACCGCGGCCTTGCGCAGTTTACGGATGAAACACGGCGGGGCGGCTTCGTCCAGTGACACGGCTTTGGCTGCCGCTGGCTTGCTGAACCTGGTCCGTTTGGAAGGGGTGTCGGGGCCCGGCGCCTGGCTCATTTTGGGTGCCGTTGGGTGAGGTGGGGGGGTTAGACAGAAGGAAGTCTTAACGTGGTTTTCCACTTTTTTGTGAGCGAAGACTCCATGCTAATCGTCCACCTTAGCACCTGGAAAAGCCACATAATGGAGTTAGTAGGCCCTACATGGGGGACGGAACCAGTCTAATCAGTGGTTCGACTCCCAGCCCAAAGGCATTTGGTTTGATGGCATCCTACTTGCATAACCCCTACCTGCTCCTTAATGATACGATTCTGACACATCTTCACTGTAAATTCTACTAAATAAAGCATGTTATATCACGAGTTCACTGCATGTAGGCTTACATTTCTGGGGGGGGGGGGGGGGGGGGGCAGTGGGAATGGAACCCCTAACCCTGGTTGGTTTTTAATGCCATCCTCTCCCAGTTGAGCAAGACAGGACTATTTTTAGTGTGAAAACACTGTTGACATTAAAGTTTTACAATGTTTTATTATTTTATTTTCAGTTGACTGAAAACTGGTAGTAAGAACAACAATGGCGCTGTAAGAACAATTAACCTATTGCAATTTGTTATAATTCTCAAACCTAAATGAAACTTGTAGATAGACCAAAATATCAACATAGAAGTTGATATTTTGGTTTAATTCAAGTATCAGCAGCACGCAGATTCGTTTTATTCTCAGAAGTGAGATAGCCTACCGAACAAAATCAACGCATAGTATATGCAATTGACAAGTAGCATGGTCGTCTTTGAGAACCAGGTATGTGTTAACCGTACATAATGTAACTGTACTTACTGTCGCCCGAAAAGCTCGAAGTAATCCCCCTTTTGACATCCCCCTCTTGCAACTCAAAGACCTGCGGGTTACATGATCCGCAAATATTCCCCCGGTACCATTTCTCAAAGGCCAGGTCGCGGCGTGTCTTTCGGCTCAGCCTCCGGGGGCGATAAGTCCCTCCTGATTCAAGAAGCATTAGCGATCAGCTATCCCCGTTCTGAAAAGTTCGGGAGGTTGGCTTTAACCCTTGGTGAAGAGGTGGGGGCAGAGAGCGACTGAGAGACAGGGGGTGGGGGGGGGGGGGGGGGGGGGGGGGGGGGGTTGGCGTTGGGGGAGAGGGAGGCGGTTAAAGACACCCCAATGTCAAACCCGTCAGGCCTCGTTCTCTTATTTCAACAAAGTTCGCTCACGACATCGTTATAGCTTCTCCCTGTGCTTGGCGCTTTGAAACTTTTCCCTTTTTTTGCGTCTTCGCTCTATCTAATTTGTTCACCGCTGCAGCTAGCCCACTCACTGAGTGGTAGAATGCCACACACACACACACACACACACACACACACACACACACACACACACACACACACACACACACACACACACACACACACACACACACACACACACACTATCCATGCTTGGAAAAGACAGCTGCACCAGGTCACATGTATGCGCCTGTGTAGAACTTGTGTCACAACTGATGTAGCCCAATGCGCCAGCGTGTGTTCCCGCGCGTGCGCACGCACACGCGCGCGCGCACACACACACACACACACACACACACACACACACACACACACACACACGTAAAATCATCCAAAGATGATTTGGACTTCTTCACGCATGAAAAAAAGATGATTGGGACTTGTGTTGTGTGTTTGAGAGAAGATATTTTCTCTACCGTAGGCTACCGCAAGCCCAGATATAACGCACACACACTTTTGGATCACACCTCGACAGTTACGAGTCTATGGACATTTTGGTTAATATGCTCTCCGCTCAAATAAAAAAAATCAAAACAAACGAATATTGATGCAGTTACTGTAATTAGACATAACACACACTTTTTTAATAATATTTATTTATCGTATTTTTGTTTTGTTTTTACAAATTTCACTTAATTTTCTTTCCGTCATTATTCAATAAAGTACACCATACGATCACAATGTTGCAATAGCGTCATGCATTAAAACGTCAAAATTTTATTTTTATGAAAAGGATAAACACTGCCCTCTAGGGGAGCAAAGAGTGCATTTCATTTCTGTTCTTTGATGACCTTTGATGAGGCCTACAGCCGTTTGGTTCATCCAGGCACTGCACATCAGAGCAGTGAGGACCTGTACACCCTGACCCTCAGCTATCGACCGCCCTGCGTCTACTTTGTCGCATTCTACTGTGTCTTTGATATTCTGAATATATTCTAATTTTTGTTGTCTGTCCTGGACCACCTGCTGAGCTGTGAATGTGTGATGTGTGTATGATGCATGAATCCGAGCAGCAATCTCAGATGAGAGGGTGTTGAGCTGTACACCAGGTTTTTGGGTGGAACAGCTCATCGCAAACAGGACCCTGGGACTGAAGTTGGGTCACCCCAGAATGCAAGGCCAAAGATAATAGAGCCGTATGCATTTTGTATTGGATCTCGACAGACAAGTGTATAGGAATCTGAGTTGCGAGAAATACGCCTTTTCCCTCAAATAAAAACAAGAATAAAATCTTCCAACCCCTATTACCTTATTTTATTTTAATATTTTATTTTATGAGCATTTTTATTTCGTGACATTGTTACTTCATCCCATCTTCCCATCATTATTCAAAAAAGTACATGAGGGGTCAAAAACGAGTTGCGTTTCCATGGCAACAGTGACAGATTTTCACTCATTCAACATTCCCAATATTGTTCAAATGAAAAGTATTATGAAAACTGCCCTCTAGTGGTCATACAAGGTTGTAGCACAAACGACATTTTATTTCTGTTCCAAAAACTACAACGCGAGGAGTTTGATACAGGAATATAAAGGACATTGCCAAAATAACTATAATAAAGGTACCCATTCATTGAGTATAAATGCCGCTTTATAACTGTAGATAAAGCTAAATATAATGTTGTTATATAACAATGCAATAGTACACCCATGGTCCAGGTGGATATAATTAAAATGTACATCCATACACATAACGACTCAGGAATGTGAAATCAGCCCCTGACTCAACTGGCATACCCCCCTTTGAGCCCAGCTGTATACAGAGATGGCTTGGATATGACCAACCAACAGATGCTAATATGCATTATTCGCTTCATACACATGCATGTGTGTGTTGCTACAGCTCACAGAGGGACACATAGGAATCAGCCCACATGACCCTGAACCCGGGGTACAGCTCTTCGGTGAATGTGGACAGGAAGGTGTGGATGTGTGTCAGCGTGTCTGAGGATCCTCCTGGGGACACTCTGTAGAAGGACAGAGTGCCAGCAGGCTGGTCCAGGTACACTCCCACTCTATTGGAGTCAGTGGGACGGAGGTCTATGGATGTTCTCACCTTGTTGTTACATGCAATGAAACCACTGGGAAAACAATGAAGACTCCAGGACTTGTCATCCGCTCCAAGCCTGCCGTCACAACCCTTACCTCGCCTTCTAATTCCCCTGTACATCACTCCTATAGAAACATCACCTCCTTTCCACTCTACCTCCCAGTAACAGCGGCCAGTCAGACCCTCTCTGCACAGCACTTGGTACTGGGAGTCAAATCTTTCTTGGTGATCAGGATACGACTGCTCCTCTCCAACCCATGTCACCTTTCTGTTGTCCTCAGACAGAGAGAGGTGTCTGTGGGCGGTGTTTGGGTCCAGTGTTAGTTCACAGGCATCTGAAGGGAGAACAAGACATGATTAGGCTGCTTAACTGCACAGAAATGCACTGATGAGGTAGATAATCAAATATGAGTCATCTGTAAGTTTCACAAGTTAAGTATCTAGTGTTCACACTTCCAACACAAAGCAAATGTGGGGTTCACTATTGTAACATGAAAAACATGTATTACTATGATTAATAATGCTGATATGAATATAATATGATTTAATAACAATAACAAAAATAATAATTATATTATGCAATGTTTGGAGTATAATGCTTGAATAATTAACAACATTATTGTTAGTGATAGTATCATGATTACAACATTATCTCTCATAAAATAAAATAAATGCTACTAATAATAATAATAATAATAATAATAATAATAATAATAATAATAATAATAATGCCTAGAGATTTCATACATGTAGGATGAATTGTGATTGTTAACAATATTAATAGTTGGTTGTTAATTGTTTAAGTTGTTTTAAGGATTCAATCTTAATTTAACTCAACATTAAAAACTCATCATCACTCATCATCTTTTACTCATCAACTCGTTTCACTGAAGAAATGTCAAATGTACTTCTACAAATTAAGATTAAAAAATAAAACAAAAAAATGGCGCAAAAGACAAAAAAAGTCTTAGATCACAATACCCCATAATAATGCCAACAAATAACCCAGTTAAGCCTTTACAGTAACCAACGCATTATATATATAAAGAGGATTCCCTCATCAAAATGTTGTTAAACAGTTGGATGAAGATGATGTCAACCATCATCATTCCCAGTAGAATGAGTGGATGTCGCCTAATGCTCTAATATTCCATCTCAATAGTCTGCTTAGTTTGATCACAACACACGCTGATGCTTACACTTATTCAGAGCTGGTTTCAGCCTCCACACTCCTCCGTGCTCCACACTGGACGGGGAACACAATGAGACCATCATGTCTGGAAGTATGTTCCCCTCATCTCCATCTTGTACTTGTGGCCATTCTTCAGACAGAATCAGCCAGGGTTGAGCTGTATCAGGATCCAGAGTCACATCTGCTTCATACTCCTGGAACCTTTTCAGTTCAGCATCATCATACAGCTGCTTTATCTCCGTGTTCAGTGTCTCCTTCAGCTGATTGAGGGATCTCCTTAAGGTTCCTACGTATGACAGAGGACAGACCTCCACTGTTGTCCAGTCCCTGGTCTGTGGAAGATTCGTCAGGGATCTGAAGGTCTGGATGAGGTGGAGGTGGTCTTCAGTGTGTGAGAGCTTCTTCACCTCTGAGCTTCTATTGGTGAGAACCTCTATTTCCTGCTCCAGCTCTTTGGTGAGGTCCTCAGCCTGTTTCTCTATGGTTTTCAGTTTTGCTTTAACAGTTTGCTTGAGATCATCCCGACACATTTCAATGCTGCGTATCAGAGCAGTGAGGACCTGCATACCCTCAGCTACATCTTTGTCTGCATCTGCTTTGCTCCATTCTACTGTGTCTTTTATTTTCAGAATATTTTCTTGTCTGTCCTGGACCATCTGCTGAACTTCAGACTCTATCTCACCCAGCTGGGCTGTCTTCACCTCATATTCCTCCTTTAGAGGTACAACGGGATGGGATTTGTGGTCACCCTCTGTGCAGAACTGACACACAGACACCTGTTCAGTCTGGCAGAAGAACTCCAGAAGTTGGTTGTGTTTCTTACAGATACGGTCTTCCAGATGGTCTATAGGCTCAACAAGGCGATGTCTCTTCAGGCCTGCTACTCTCTGATGTGGTTCTAGGTGGGTGTCACAGTAAGAGATAAGACATACTAGGCAGGACTTCACCGCCTTCAGCTGGGTCCCAGAACAGACATCACAGGGAACTTCTCCTGGTTCAACACAAGGCTGCTTTTTGACTTGAGCGGATGTATTCATCTGGGCAGCCATCTCAGATGAGAGGGTGTTGACCTGTAAACCAAGTAGGCCTACTGTATTGTAAAGCTCATTGCAATCTAGACATTTGTGCTGGACTTCTAGATCCCTGAACGTTGAAATGCAGGTTCTGCAGATTTTGTGTCCACATGCTGCGGTAACCGGGTTGTTGAAAACGTCCAGACAAATGGAACATGAAAAGGTCTCTTCAGACCAAGAAGTCTTTGCCAAGGCCATCCCTAGGCACAGACAAGGGATCATGCGTTGAAAACGATGTCATTTTATTTATTTCACAACGCGATTATAACTTCCCATATAATAACGTTGTTTACTCACTTACTTCACGTTGTTGAAGTTTCTGCTAGGCTGTCAAACTACTTGTGCTAATGTAGTGTTTATTGTAGAAAAAAAGAAAAAAAGAAATGTCATATAGAGCGGTTGTTTATTTTTCTCCAGAGGGACAGTTGCAGCCTGGCGCTGTTAATTTGGTTGTGATTCACTTTCGTTTCCTGAAAGAGCCGTCATCTCGTCTCCGCCCCGAACGTTGAATCCACTGTGTCCAAATTTCCGATTTCAGGTCCTCTCCATTCAGCCAATCAGCGAAACAGTTTAAAGGGGCGTTTTCAGCGATGCTTGTGTTTTAAGCAGTTCTTCGACAATTGTTTACAGAATGCTACCTCATCAGAAAGACCAAACAAGTCACATGACTCTTATCTGCCCAGCGGTGGTGGCACATCATAGGCGTGGTAGAATAGGACAGTTGTAAGGCGTCATGGAAAGACGGAAAAGAAATATGAACCTTTTATCTTTTATTATCAATATTCATACTGGGACATTCATTTGCCAGATATAGTTTAACTGGATTGATGTCCATAACATCAAGCGCCAGACTGTCACTGTATCAAATCTACACAGGTGTCTGTTGATTACTAGTATATTGCATTAGTATTACTAGTATTATTAGTATTACAAGTGTGTGTTCATGGAAAACATTACTACATAATATAGTGCTTGTTTTTTGTATTGCTTTAATGGTGGTTCGTATTAATGCTTGCCGTCAATACCCGACAACAAAGGATTCAGCTACCTCTAATGTCCACTTGGGAGGGCCAAAACACAACTGTCCACGTTACTGTCCACTAAATCACCAACTACTGTCCAAAAAGTGAATTACTCCAGATAGTATGCAGTTTGCCAATTTATTTCAAACAGTAAAGGTCAGTGGAGTCTGCCAATGCAGACCCAAGGACAATAGAAGGAAAAGAACTAGTGCTGGCCAAGTCTGTGTATGCTGTTCGTAGCCAATTACTCGTTTACAGATCCCTCCAGAGTCAAAGCAATAGGAAACGAACGAAAGTAGAATCAAGCTTGTCTTGAGCTCCTCTGCTCTTTATTCTCTGTGACTACTCTTGCAGTAGCAGGCAGGTTGAGATGTTCTGTAGTAGGAGGACGAAGCCCCAGACAGGAAATAAAGCAGAGAGACCTGGTGGGGCTGATCTTCTCTGGCTTCACTGTTCCAACTAAAAACGCAACACAACACACCATGAGAACCACAATTGTCCTTTTCTTCACAGCGTGCCACTGGGAGAATTCCTTGTTTGTTTGGTCACAGTGAGGGAAGAGTGTGGCGTACTCACAGTAGAGCCTTGGCAAAAATACCTCACTGTGAGATAGTAGGGAGCTTCACCACACACCACTTCGGACAGATCTGGCCCCACAAGGAGCTCACATTCCTCCTTGCGCTGGCACCTGTGGAGAGGAAATGTCCCTCAGAGTTATTGGTTGTTGGGGCGGTAATTGCTCATTGGGTAGAGCGGGGTGGACAGAGCGGGTTGTCCACTAACCGTAGGGTCGGCGGTTCGATCCCCTTGATTCCCCTCCTCCAACTGTCCGCATGTCAAACCCCACGAATGTACTGATTGTAAGTTACTTTGGACGAAAGCCTCTGCTAAATGCCCCCCATTACCATTATTCAAGTTGTGTGTGACCATTAGGAGAGACGTATGTCGCCAAGTGTCATAATTGGTGAGCACCGTAGAAAGGAGTTGGGTCTTGATTCCCTTCCTGGGGGATTCCACTCTTTTCTTTGTAATTCCCAAGTCGGCCAAATGGTTTGAGAGTGTTTAGGAACAGTTTCGACAATGTATTTCCAACATAAATACCAGAAAACCATGTTTCATAATCCAGGATGCTACAGGGACCAAAGTCAATACAATCATCATCAATACACACAAACTTTGTTAAAGGCAGTATACACCTCATATAAAGGGGTTAATAGAGGTCAGGCATGACGCCCTGGTTGTATCCCCATCAGGGATAGTCTTGGGAGCATGGTTTAGGGAGACCGTCCTCAGAGGTCGGAGGTCACAGAGGACGGTCTTCCTAAACTACCCATACAGGGCACAGCACCAGTGTAGCCAGAATCACAGCAGCAAGGGATTGAATCGGAATCCCCAGCATAGAAAGATGGCCGCTGAAGACGCTAAGCCTTAGGTTGCTTGCACACCGCCCCAACAAACACCAGCAAAGACCAAAATATCGGCTGGTTGTTGGCTGTTCTCAGCTGGAAGACTTTTGGCGGCAAACATCGGCCAACATTCTATAAGCGGGTGTTGGTGTTTGTTGGGTAGTGTGTAAGAACCTTAATGCTGCCAGTTAATGCACCTGTAGCCAGTGAGGTTAATACTGCAAACTACACTATGCAGGCTTAACATGTCCTCAAAGATACCACAATAAAATGCAAATGACTGTCACAAAAAAAGTGACTGTGTCACTTAAGTCTCACGGCATGTGTTCAGATCGCACGCCCCGGGATCATCGGTGACATACTTGGCAAGCAATCTGTTGTCAGATGTATAGTCAAAGCAAGTGGAGATATTCACTGGCTCGGTGGAGCAGGTGTTCCCGTCCCGTCGGCCATAGTGGTACTTGTACAACTGAATGTGTCCTTCATCTGCGTGGGACGAAGGGAGGGAAGAAGGTGTGAATATACATTGAATTCGAATGGAAGACGGGCTTTCAAGACTTTCAGAATTTCAGAGTGAAAAGTCGCGGTCGCAGCCCTACCGCATGATAGTTTCACGGTCGTTCCAGCACAAGCTACAATGGTCTTAAGGTCTGCCACAGTTGAAGAAAAATACATGTTTAACAGTTTGTTGCCATGATACCTTGGATGGCTTTTACTTGAACCCGTTTTTTTTTTGGGGGGGGGGGGGGGGAGGGAAGTCACAATGCTGATATATTATACTGTACTTGTAAAACAATATATATGTTTTAACCAGGTCTCTCCACTTGACATTCATAGCTGATTTGGATGAAGGAGTCAACTGGGCATTTCAGCCAATCAGATGGTGGGCGTTCCAGGATGCAAGATTTCCAGCCATCACAACTGCAGCCAACAGAAACACAGAGGGTGAGGAGACTTTGGTCATCAAACAGACAATATTATAATTATTAATGCTTAGGGGGTGTTTCAATAATCCCAATGTTTACCTACATAAAGGTGGTTATCCTGTTGGGTTGGTTTAACTCTTTGTTAACCAAACAGACCTCAGACAATTAGGCCTATATTAATAGAGCCACTATTAAAAACAGTAACATTGCACGTGCTTGTTAATTCCCATTATGGAAAAGTCTGAATCAACCGTGTTTTTAATGTTAATAAATACGTCTAATACGTCCGGCTAATAAATATGTCTTACTTCAAAGCAGCGTAATATGGCACCGCATATTCCTGACACTTGCGACCCTCAGTGTCCAACACGGGCATGTTTGTGTGTGCGCAGTTTGCAGGGTTTGATGTACCAGCAGATTCTGGATCGTTTCCCACATAGATCTCATAGCCCTCAGCTGTGGAGAACGACGAGAAGAGGGCAGGAGCATGCGCGGCCACAAAAGATTTAACTAAACTAAAAAAGGGGGGGAATTGTAAAGAACTCCGCCATCTAGTGAAAGCGTTCCAAATCTGAGGGACGCATTGAAGCTTCGTTCAAAAATGACATTGGCGACAAATTTCAGATATAGAAGAAAAAAAAATTAAAAAGCTTTGATATGATAACATGTGGTTTTGGTAAAGACAACAACTTGAGTTCAGTAACACACAAAATAAAACAACGCAAGCTGTAACCTTTGAACCGTAAATAGCAATGTTGCAATACAGCCTATATTACTATCCTCAGGTAGCTGATGGAAATCAATGCAATTCAATTCAGTTTGAATGCAACCAACAGGGGGAGCCGTCTCACTGTCCTCCCCTGTTGGCATACGCATTACAATCTATGATTACAATAAGAGTCAGACCTCAGAGAGCACTTTCGTAGGAAGGAACACACTGCCTGCGTGTGTGTCGGGTCTGCATGGCGTTACCTTAACTGCTGCGTCTCTGCTGCGTCTCTGCTGCCTGCCAGCCCTGTCTTTGTACATTGAATTAATGGCCATTTTTTAATTTAATATCATTGTGAATTTGATCTATACTTTTTTTTCTACAGGAAACGTTTTTAGAATTGTGTAAAAAGTAAATAAAATGATAAATTATAAATTATTATTATAAATAATAATAATTTAATTAAAAAAGGTAGGCCTCTACAGCAATCCCTCTTTGTCCAGGCTCACTTGGGACCTTCAATATTTTATTCATTTAACATATTGTACAGAAATAGGCATTGAAGCCATATTTTTGCGCGAGAACAAAAAAAAGCGGAAAAAATAAGCAAGCACACTATCGATGACGAGGCAACACAGCAGACGCGCGTCTCAGTGTGGCTGCTCCAACCAGTTAACATGGGCGCCGAAATTAAACTCGACAGGTAACGCCAGGCAGACCCGACGCACACGCAGGCAGTGTTCCAGGCAGAGCTATTGCAAAAAACAATCACAATCACAGAAAGGTACATTAAAGCAGATATATAGCATCCGCTCATGGGATACATACGGCATCGCAGTTCATTGACACCCCCAGGGCAGGACACGCTGTAGCGTAGTGATACTAAAGGAAACCCATGAACATGAGAACAGATATGAACATAGGAGACTCTCACTCATTCACACACACACACACACACACACACGCACACACACACGTGCACACACACACACACGTGCACACACACACACACACACACACACACAACACACACACACCCACACACACGCACACACACGTGCACACACACACACGTGCACACACACACACACACACACACGTGCACACACACACACGTGCACACACACACACGTGCACACACACACACACACACACACACACACACACACACAATATATAATACCTACTTCTGGCAAATGATCTAGAAATAGCCTATTGCCTTATCGGTCATAGTTGTACAACTGTGTAATACCTGTCGCGCATAATGTGAAGAGACAGACGGCGGCCACCACTGCAAGACAAATTCCCCATGAAAAAAAGGGTTACTTTGTCCCACGTACACACAACATTTGATAACATTACATTTCTTGCTTACGTGAGAAATCTATACATAATTCTTGCATTCGCTAATGGTTCTACAATGCACTTGAAACAACACCAACCCTCCAAACCAATTCCTTCATTTAAAATGGATTTGTCCTACTTAAGACGCAAATCTTGGCCGGAAAACCCAAAAGACATACTCACAGGCGATAGTTGGTTTCACAGACATCATTGTGGAGCTCTGACTGACATTAAATAACCAACTACTTTATACAACGGTTCTTGGTAAAAAAAAAAAAAGAAGGTGAACGAACGGCTGTGCGCGTGTGTAATTGAGCAAAATTGCTGGTAATTGAAAGATAATACCTTTAATAACGTCACACAGCACTCCTCCGTGTGTTGACTGGGATAAAGAGACAACGCCTCACCGCACTCAGCTCCAGGACGGCCTGGGGGATCGTTCTTCACCAATGGCTAACACAGTCCTATTTGTCTTCTGCCAATCTTGTACTTTCGACAACTTGCTCATATCTCTGCCCGTAGGTTAATTTCCAATTGTCTGTTCTAGTTCTGCCATACTGCCTGCCCAACCCAGTCTCACGGCAGTTTGTGAAAGAGTCACGAAATAGTTCTAATCTATTGATTCGTGTACATGGACACGAATTTCCCCTTACCGAGGCCTATACCCCTTTATCTGTCATCTTATTCCCCTAAACCCTACCTGCTCCTTAGTGTATGTACAAATGTATCTCATGTGTATCATCAGATAATTGTGTTTGCTCAAGGGCTCAATAGCACAATATGATGTGTGACAGGAAGGGCACAGGAACCCCTTACTGTAGGCTACTGCTGGCAGTTGGAGACACCAACTGCCGTTCCCAGGTTTTGACATTGGTGCCTGCTGATGAGCAAGGGATGGCCCAAACTCGGGGCTGCCTCTCCACAGTTAACACTCGTTTGTCGTACGTCTTCATAATTGTTCTCTGTATCTTAGCACTAAGCATAGTGGGCCAGAGATGTTGTATAGGAGCAATTGGAATGCTTGAAACTTGTTCTGGTGACTTTCTTCCCACATTAACAGCAATGAAGCGTTCTTCTTCTGACAAGATGTACTCATTGTAAGGCGCTTTGGATAAAAGTGTCTGCTAAATGCCCTGAATGTAGATGTAAACTCCTTGACGAGACGCTGTGCTCCCTCGGTGTAGAAGACGAGGGGCATGACAGTCTAGTGGGCGGGCTGAAAGGTTCTCGGTTCAACGCCCATGTAAGCAGCCTAGCCGTAGGGGACCCTAGGGCAAGATAACCCCAACCTGATGGAATTGACTCTTTGGATTTCTACTATACTTTCAGCACTACAGTAATGAAACACTGACAAATAAAATGGTCCAGGCGAGACTTCTCTTTACTTGATTCACCAAGTCAGTGATATCGTTTTAATTTTATGTGTATATACACTTTATGTGTATTTGAAACAGAGGGATTCATAAACTTGAGAGATGACTAGACAACATTTGGCACTAAGGAACACTGGAATCTCAGATGGCATCTTATGGATTTTGCTGTGAAAACTTTATGCCCTCTTAAGAATAACCAATAAAAATCAAGACAGAATACACATAAAGTGCAGTCTAGATAAAGTACATCGAGATAAAAGATAGAAACCGAGAATATAATATTTCACAGTGTATCAAAGTATCGCACAACAGCGCTGTATGACATCCAACATCTCAAACAGCTGTCCGGCAATTTTTTTTTAAAATAATAAAATCAAATGTACGCCCCCAAAACTGGTAGACATTTACTCATAAACACGGATTGTCATTTAAACAAAATACTACATATATGTTTTACATGCACACTGTATTCCTGATAATCTTATTCCCCAACCTGGATTAGGCTTTTCATTTTTCATTTAGGCTATGTTTCATATTTACATCTTCATATTTCTACCAGGAACAAGTTTTGGCATGAAATATTGCAAAAGTACCAGGTAAAGAGATCCTGTAAAGACGGTAGAAAATGTACAATATGCAGTTGTTTTTTTCCATAATTACTTTAGTACTAGCCTACAGATTAGGCATACTGTCCACATTTTTGCATTAAAATATGAATTTCCTAGCATAGTAACAGTTAAATGAACTGGCTACAATATTTTACCGCAATTGTACTGGAAATTAAAAGAAATCTTTACTTTATTTTGATATACATGTATATATTTATAGACCGGGCGAACAATCTAATGTTTGCATTGTGTTGTTTGGCTACACGTTTTACACTTTACAATAAAACATAAGCTAACGCTAAGGCTTCAACATGTAATCCTGTTAATAAAACCTTAGTTTTTGGAGTGTGTGACAATATGTTCCCCCCCCACCCCCCCAATGTCAGTACAAAAATAACTTTTCTCAGGAAGTGAAAAGTACGTACGTAAGTAAAGTACGATGAAACTGAATATAAACAGCACAAAATTGTTTTTTTTTTTGTCCTCATCGGTACGGCACTCAGGATACATAATTGTCAGAAATGGCGGACACACCGAAAGACGACGCGACCACGAGCGTCTCGCCACAGTGCTGCCACCCGCAGGCGAAGCATCGCAATTGAAAATAATACAAATGTGAGAAAAAAAAACGACTGAGATGAACATAAGACACGAGGGAAGGGGAGCCCCGTTGGATTAAAAAAAAAAAAAACAACAACAACACGGCAAAGACAGAGCGGTGAGACATCCTGAACAGTGGAGACGCACACGAGCCCCGGAAGAGAAGGGGGGATGATGGTGGAGGGGGGGGAGAGAGGGAGAGAGGGAGAGAGGAGGGAGGGGAGCAGGGTTGGGCTCAGTACAAGTCCTTTCTGCTGGTGGTCAGGGAGCGGCGAGCAGAGTAGGTCGCACTGCGGATGACCTCCATCCACCTGGGGGGGTTCATAGAAATACAACATCTATATACTATACCGTATATATATATATATACACTGTATATATATATATATTCTAATACCACTTTCAATCCTCATCCTCATCCTCCATTACCTTTGGCCATGTAATAGTTGTGTTTCTGTATCGTATGTATTGCATGTCAGGTGTATTATGTCAATTTCAGGTATATTCCAGTGAACTTATATGGCCACGGGTAAATGTTCCTACATTTTGTATGGCCATGCTGTGCTTTTGTGTCCTACATATTATTTGCGATTTTGACACGGTTGTCACTGTGCCGGGTAATTGTGGCAAACTAATTGTGGCAGACGTTCCGCGAGGATGAATAAATAACCTCAAGGATGAATCGTTAAACACTGTGCATGCGTTCTCAGCGTTGGTTGGGATCGGAGGCCCTAAGCCAGGCCAGTGGCATTGCCATGCTCTTACAGCTCGGCAGGACCAAACATGATAGGATACGATAAAACTTTATCAGTCCCCTAAGGGAAATTGGGTTGCCATAGCAGCCAGGGGACATATAAATACAAACAATGAGGAAATATGTCAGGGGAAAAACAAAAAAGTAGGAAATAACTATCATAGACACGAAGGTAAGAAAAGCATGGCACACAGTCATTTAAATATTTACACGAGCAAAGCTGAACAAACCGAGACATCCCCTGAAGGCAGATGGACAGACAGACAGACAGACAGACAGACAGACAGACAGACAGACAGACAGACAGACGGACAGACGGACGGACGGACAGACAGAAAGACAGCCGGGCGCCTACCTCTCGAAGGCGTACTCGCTCTCGGATCTGAAGTAGTACACGTGGGACTTGAAGTGCAGCTTGAACACGTAGTCCTTGTGGATGTTCTCCGCCTCCGCGGGCACCGTCACGGAGTAGCCCAGCAGGGGTAGGCTGGCCAGCGGGTAGTCGTCCTGTGGTGGACAGGGGGCCGGGCTGGAGGTTAGCTTAACTTGACGTAGCTTAGCTTAGCGTAGCTTAGCTTAGCTTAATTTAGCTTGGCCGGCGGTCAGCTAGGTACGTTGAGGGCAGTGCTCCACACGCTGTCGTGTCAGGGCGGCATTTTTAGCAGCGAAAATACATTGCGTACTTGCAAACAATGGGGGCAGCCGCGGCCTACTGGTTAGGGCTTCGGACTTGTAACCGGAGGGTTGCCGGTTCGAACCCCGACCAGTACGAACGGCTGAAGTGCCCTTGAGCAAGGCACCTAACTGCTCCCCGAGCGCCGCTGTTGGCAGCTCACTGCATCGGGATTAGTGTGCTTCACCTCACTGTGTGTCTCACCATCACTGTGTGCTGAGTGTATTTCCACTAATTCACGATTGGGTTAAATGCAGAGACCATAGAGCAAATTTCCCTCACGGGACAAAAGAGTAATTCTTCTTCTTCTTCAATGCTGTGTATCTGCCTGCCCATATTTCCTTTAACTCTGACATTTGAAGTGCATGGGGTTTGTTTTCTAGCATGTGGTTATTTTGCCATATGTTTTACAGTTTCATGTTTCTGTTTCAACACGTTAACCGAAGGCATCATTCAATAACGTGAGGGTGCATCTGTTCGTAATGGGTGGCCCAGGCATGTAGAATACAGGGGAGGGCGGTGGGTACGCGTGCCTATCAGTTTTCATCATAAGTAACTTTGTACCCACCACTTTTTTTGAAAACCTTGAGCTCAATTTAGTAAAAATAAATAAATAAAGTTCATAACACATAATTCTTGAGCGACAGACATGGGCGTGTGTTTGGTTTGAAACATGCATTTTTGTATACATTTTTATTAATTAACATGACCTGCGCGAAAGGGGGGAAAAAATGAATGCATGAATGAATGAAAATGCACTTCCGAATGCGTCTTTGTCCCCCAGCACACTTCAAACCAAACCTACACCCATGGGGTGGACCCTATAGGACTTCATGCAGATGATCGACTGATTGGTTGGTGGACGGAGTGCTCACCAGGTGTGACTTGTAGAAGAAGAGACTGAAGCTGGTGAAGACCACCCAGAGCTTCTGCCAGCCATTGCTGTTCTTGAACTTCCTCAGCAGGTTGCCTGACAACTGGTTCTATTATATATAAGAGAGAGAGAGAGAGAGAGAGAGAGAGAGAGAGAGAGAGAGAGAGAGAGAGAGAGAGAGAGAGAGCGCACAAAATTAGTATAATGTTTTGGAATTTGGGAGTACCTTCTGGCACCTTACAGCACAACACAGACAACCATGGCCTCTCCTTCAATGGTAGAAAGAAAAGAGAGAGCTGAGGGTAATGGGGTGCAATCTGCATCCTGACCACTAGAAGCCACTAAATCCCAGATACATTTTTTCGCCTGCTTGGTGTGTTAAAACAGGCAATATATACAACAGCACAAAACCTACACACACACACACACACAAACACACCTCAACGGCGACGCTGAAGTCCACCATGGACACGCTGGTGTTGCGGTGCCAGCAGACGTGCACGGTGGTGTTGCCGCGGTGACCGTGGCGCTCCAGGGAGGAGCGCGAGCCGGCCAGCTCCTCCTCCGACTCCTGCTCTCCGATCCCCTCGTCCTGGAGCTCTGGAGGAGAGGAGGAGGAGGAGGAGGGAGGAGGACAGAAGGTGGAGGGAGGTGGAAGGAATATGGGGGAGGGGGAGAGAGAGGCGGGGGAGGAATAGAGAGGAAGGAGAGGAGGAGGAGGAACAAATAGGGAGGAGGAGGAGGAGGAAGGAAGATGGAAGAGGAATAGGGGGGAGGGAGCGGAGGGGGGAGGGAGAGAGGAATGGGGGGAGGGAGAGGGGAGAGGGGAGGGATGGGAAGAGAGGAGAAAGAGGGATGGAAAAA
>JAXIVH010001486.1:15000-17500 GCA_036785325.1 Urophycis tenuis | reverse complement strand
TATTTTGGTCATTTTCCTTAGTAAAAAGATAGATTTGCTTTCTTCTTGCGTCTCGCGGTGACGTACGCGACAAATCACGTGTAGTAGGCTATACTGCGACACAAACGTAACAACAACTCACGTGTAGTAGGCTATACTGCGACACAAACGTAATCAACAATGGAGGGAGGACAGAGATGCGCGTTTTCCAGCTGGAAATACAGGCACCATTTTGAGTTTGTGTCCACTAAAGATGGTAATATTAAGGTTAGTTGTATGAAAAAGTGCTATCTACCTTTAAAAACACAACATCAAATTTGAAGAAACATTTGGAGTCGCAGCATAGCACAGTCAAACGTATAGGGCAAGTCAGTAATCAGTAATCAGATTACTTTTTCAAGGTAACTGTGGCAACACTGCTGGAAACACATTTGAATCCACAACTGTTTGTCTTAATGTTAATGTTAATTATGTTTATCTTAATGTTAATTTTAATGATGTTGATCTTAATGTTAATGTGCCAATGCTTTCCCGGTGATCCAATAACAGCTTCTTTTGTTTACAAACAAGCTCCTCATTTCAAGAATTGCTGTAAACCGGACATAATGGCCAAAATAAGGGAGCTCCTCTCAGTCCACACATTTTTGGCGGCTAGCATCCATAAGTGTTGCATTACCACCATCTGCTGGACTGTCCCTTGGCCCATCTATGCTGGCATTGCTATGCCATGTGTAAATTGGTACAAAATGGAAATCTTCCAGAACTTAGCTGCGTGAATGAATGCTGAAAAGCACTAATGGTGTCTGAAAGGTTATCCTTGTACTTTACCGGGAACTATGTGTGAAATGGGCTTAACTGGACAACTGCAACTCAGTACCTGATAAGCACTGATGTACAATCATCTGCACTTCCACTGTCAAACGTAGAGTATTCTCGCTTTATCGTATCGGAGCCCATGTGTCAATATGAGTATCGAATCAGGCTTCAAAGGAGAGAGGCATAACCCTAGTGTGTGTATACGTGTGTGTGTGTGTGTGTGTGTGTGTGTGTGTGTGTGTGTGTGTGTGTGTGTTAGTATGTGTTGGGTGGCTGTCTGTGTCTGCTTGTATTTGTATGTGCGTGTGTGTGTGTGTGTGTGTCTGTGTGTGTGTGTTGTGTGTTTGTGTGTGTGTGCATGCATTTCTGTGTGTGTGTGTGTTGTGTGTTTGTGTGTGTGCATGCATGTGTGTTTGTGTGTGTGCATTCATGTGTGTGTGTGTGTGTGTGTGTGTGTGTGTGTGTGTGTGTGTGTGTGTGTGTGTGTGTGCATGTGTGTGCAGATATCCATGCATGGTGAGAGAATGTCTGCAGCACGCTGTGTACGCTGCTCTGCACAGGCGTTCTGATACTTGGTCCTGTGTAGTGAAGATCCATGTTTGGACAGGTTCTCACCTCCACATACACACAAACACATTCCACCTCTCAGTGGCTCACAGTGGACGCTGAGAGCAGCAGATGTCAGTGCTGAAGCAGTCCTCACAATGCCGAGGCTTGATGTGGAAGGAGAGGAGCGTTGCCTCGTGGCCCCAACATAAATCAGCCTCTGATAAAATATGACATGTGATCAAATGGGGCAGTGCCTCTCATTCAGCAGCCTGTAATTAACAGAACAGACAGACTCAATGACTTGACTTGTCAGCGGGTGAAACACAAGGTTTGGGCGCTGGGGTGTGTTGGCTAAATAGGGTGGATTACAGGGGATGATGATGACCACTGCTGTGGCGTTCGGTATATCCAGGCTGTCCGCCATGAAGTACAACACCAATGCTCTGGCTTGACGATGAGGTTGCTTGAATAGGACCACTCACATCATGACATCAAGGAGGCTGGGCAGACACTAGTACAGTATGGTTTTGGGGTACACTAGTACAGTAGGGTTTGGGGGGACACTAGTGCAGTATGGTTTGGGGGGACACTAGTACAGTAGGGTTTGGGGGGACACTAGTGCAGTATGGTTTGGGGGGACACTAGTACATTAGGGTTTGGGGGGACACTAGTACAGTAGGGTTTGGGGAGACACTAGTACAGTATGGTTTGGGGGGACACTAGTACAGTAGGGTTTGGGGGGACACTAGTACAGTAGGGTTTGGGGGGACACTAGTACAGTAGGGTTTGGGGGGACAGTAGTACAGTAGGGTTTGGGGGGACACTAGTACAGTAGGGTTTAGGGGGACACTAGTACAGTAGGGTTTGGGGGGGACACTAGTACAGTAGGGTTTGTGGGGACACTAGTACAGTAGGGTTTGGGGTTGAGATTTGCCTCTCAAGGACTCTGCATCCATTTAGAGCATTTAGCAAGAGGACTTGTCTGTGCCCCAAAGGGATCCACCTCTTGTGTGTCCGTGTCATCTGAGAACATGGATGGGAGTCTGGTTGTGGCTATGCAAATTCTTGCTTCTTTTTAATCTGTCATGATGTGTGACTATCTACGTGTGTCTATGTCACCTGAGGAATTTGATTGTGATCATGTGTGCGCAAATGA
>JAXIVH010001486.1:7500-10000 GCA_036785325.1 Urophycis tenuis | reverse complement strand
TTGGCCCTGTGCTGTTATTTGGGGTCTCCCTATGACGCAATTGTTGGGTAGCTGCTGTCACACAACACAGACTGCTGTCATCCAGTTTGTTGTTGTTGAGACTAGATAACAATATCAAATATAATCCAAAAGCTTTCAGTTAATTTGATTTGTGAAAGGTACAGCAAATCCCATATACACATACACAAACACGCACGCTAACACAGATGTGCATACACACGCATACACCTTTAAATTCCTGTTACAGTTACAATTACAGTTACAATGAGTGGGCAAGAAGGTGCAAGCTACATTAGCACGTGGAGCTCAGGGAGAGTTAAGACCCAGATATCATCTGAAGACGTGACGGTCAGCCCCAGCTTACGTCTCACTTAGAAGAACAATCCAAATTGAAACCGGGGAAAATGCTGCTAGTTCATGGTTTCCCCAAGCGAGGAACAGTTCATATATCATAAGTAATCATATATTAAATATATGATCATGAAATTATGATTCCTATATAAAAAAAGCTATATATAATCTATAATATAATACCGATAGATTTATCAACCATTTTCTTTGACCCTACGTGACCCCCGAGGTGATAATGGCAGCAAGCAACAGCATCTTCTTATAAAACCACTCCTGCAACACGAGAAACATTGTGACACTGTTCATGTACATGGGCACAGCAGGCCAATGTACACAGGCTAACTGTTGCATATTTGTCTTGCATATTTGACAAACTGAACAGACTTTATATGTAATTACAAATTGAAAACTCACTCTTGTTTTTGCTGAATGGTGAAATGTGCACATTCAGGACGTTGGACTGTGCGAGTTGAAATAGGAGTTATTTGTTTCCAGAGCTGGACAAATTAGTGGAGGAGTGTTACCACCGAATAACCTGTTAGTGTTACCACCGAATAACCTGTTAGTGTTACCACCGAATAACCTGTTAGTGTTACCACCGAATAACCTGTTAGTGTTACCACCGAATAACCTGTTAGTGTTACCACCGAATAACCTGTTAGTGTTACCACCGAATAACCTGTTAGTGTTACCACCGAATAACCTGTTAGTGCTACCACTGAATAACCTGAATGGAAGCCATCAGCCCTCTCGACACTGACATGCATAACAAACATACATAAAAATAGTGACAAATCGTGACGAAGTCCATGGCCATCGATGTGTCTCAGAAATGGACCCCAGACTTGGCTTGTTGTGCTCAAAGCTCATAGCCCAACCATCTCATCACTGTGATTAGTATACAGGCCTCACTGTTATAAAATAAAAACTACAAAATTATAGTTATTAGGCTATTGTGTTCTATTGTATTACATTTTGGCCATTTAGCAGATGCTTTGTCCAAAGCGACTTACAATCAATACATTTGTCATACATTTGTGAGGTTCAGTGTCTTTCTCAAAGACACCTGGACAGATGGAAGTGGGGATCGAACCGCCGAGCCTCTGGTTAGTGGATGACCTACCCACTGAGCTCCATCCTCCACCTCAGTGAAGGGTCTCTGCCCCTGCGTTTGGGGGTGGTGGGCTGGAGAGTCGGGGGACCCCTGATCTAGTGCTGTGTGTGGCAGGGATATTTCAGCCCCAAGTTCTTGAGCTGTACCATATACGTAATTGTATGATCAATTTGCCCTCTGTATGATGTACAATCATTAATGCCAAAAGTCCCATAATGTAAGATATCTTGATCATTTTGTGATACTTATTATTTGTAGTTGTAAGTTATATTGGCCATCTCGTTCATTTTGTATTCCCAATCAGGATACTAAAATATGGATCCCAAATCTTCCACTATCTTCTCCTGTGATGTTGTTCTAGATCAGTGTAACTAACGTGACTCAACTAGCTTTACAAGCTATAACTCCTGTTGTTATACTTTAATAGTACAGCCTTTAGTTTGTTGAACAGCTATGCCTTTCCAATGTTGCTTTTCAATGTTCTTCAATATTTTTATATTTCCAATCTGGCAACAACTGATTATGAATCAGACTGAAATTGTGAGCCACAGTTTGAATCCTACAGAAGCAAGTAGTGGTAGAGAAAAGGATCCTAGCCGTGCAGAAATAACAACGTCACATTTTGTTCACATCACGAAAAAAACGGTGACAGCAGCTCTGGTGTCTGGAGGCCCTCCACTTGTATAGCTGGTGCTTATTACACAGGAGCTGCTATCCCAAACAAGTTGTTGTCCGTTTGGTTGTGTCACTAGCTGGGGTAGGGGTAGTGGAATGTGTATGTGAAGGTTGTACATCCTGATCTTTCTTCCAGCAGTCCAACACACTTCCTAGGTGTCTTAACTCCCATGTTGTTCTAACTGACAGGATACTCCCTGCTCGCATGTATGGTCCTCCTGTCCATGAAGACCTTAAGGTCTGTGCGGGGACTGTGTGTGTGTGTGTGTGTGTGTGTGTGTGTGTGTGTGTATCTAGTTGTGTATGTAGTTGTCTGTGTGTGTATGTGTGTATCTAGTTGTGTGTGTGTATGTGTGTATC
>JAXIVH010001486.1:0-2500 GCA_036785325.1 Urophycis tenuis | reverse complement strand
GCAGGATGTGTAGCAGGTGTGTACGCGTCTGCTTGTGGGGGGGTGGGGGGGGGGGGGGGGGGGGGCTGTCTTCAACAACCGTTATTAAATATGTTCTCCTCCCGTTAAATGACCACAATATGATGACATGGTTTTGACATCTTTTGGCATTTGGTCCCTTTGATGTATGCCTTTTTAGACATGATAACTATTGATTTCAAGTATCAAGTGGAAACATTAGCTACACTATAATTAGTACAGTCTCCTTTTACTCAAGTGTATGTTCAGCTGTAAAATGATAACTGCTGTTCAATTTCTTCTATAGTTAACTTGAAAACGGTGAATAATTGAGAAGAGACTTAATTAGGGGTCTGACAAACAGACAGAGACAAGTCCAGGTCAAATCCACTGGGATGACTCAAATGCAGGAGGGATAGGAAAACAGAGAGAAGGAACTACTGAGAGATATGGAGGTGATGGGGAGAGAGGGAGGGAGGGAGGCAGTGACCAGAAGAGATAGAGGCAGAGAGAGTGCAGTCATTTCATGGATCATTCTTGCTGTTTTCCTGACAGGTGAGAATTATCCCATGCAGTTCATTCCATCCACCATGGCAGCTGCAGCTGCGTCTGGCCTGAGCCCACTACAACTGCAGGTAAGCCCCGCCTCCAGACCACCAGGCCACGCCCACTCACCCCCATCCACACCAAGTCCAATGCAATGTCAAACACAATATATATATATATATATATATATATATATATATATATATATATATATATATATATATATATATATATATATAAACATGCCATGCTTTAACCTGCAGGGATCACACACTTCTTTGTGAATCCATAATGAAAGGAAGGTATCTACAAACATGACACTAGTTTGGAGGAAGCGGTCCCGTGGGCGAATGCTAACATGCTATCTCCTTATCGGAGGGCTGTCAGTGGTGTCAAACAAAAGGCTTTATGATGAATGGTTGTGGAATTCAGCCCCACCAGCGCAACACCTGGTCCAATGCAATTCATCAAGCACTTTATTACCACTTGACACCTGTGGTTGAAGTATGGCACTCACAGATATAATGGTTATCACAGACCGTGCTTGCAAAAGGGAAAGAAGGGGAAGGGGGAACAGAAAGCAGAGGAGCAGAAGAACACAGGAGTCACCAGCCGTTTCAGTTTCACAACACAGTCTTTTCTCTCCTGCTGCTCCTCCACTTCCTGCTCCTACACCTCCTCGTCCTTTCCTTTCACCTCCTACTCCTACTACTGCTTCTCCTTCTCTTCCTGCTCCTCCTCCTGCATCTCCTCTTCCCCCTCCACCTAGTACAAAGGCTGTGTTTTTTACAAAGCCATGTTGCCTCATCTTGTGTTTTTCCCCGTTATCTCGGCATTGGCAGCTGATATCAGACGCCCTTATCTGGTTTATCCAATTTGTATTGTGCTTTGATTCGCTTATCTGGCTGCTCATTAGAAGCTATTGACTCAACAAAGCACTCCTCTGCACAGGGGGCCTGGGGTGTGGGTGTGGGTGGGGGTGTGGGTGGGGGGTGGGTGGGGGGTGGGGGTGTGGGTGGGGGTTGGGGGTGGGGGGGGTGGTTAATCGGAACCTCTCTGAGCACTGCGCCGTCTTCCTCTCTGTTGGCTTTGAGATGATCAAAGGACCTCAAGGAGAGTGCATGGTGAGAGTGCACGGTGAGCGTGCACGGTGAGCGTGCACGAGGTAGTCAGATAAGTGGGAGGTGGCGGAGGTGCACAGGGAGAGAGAGCATGAATGGGGAGGAAGATGACTATTGGAGGTGTGAGGATGAGGAGGTGTATTTCAAGGAGGGGTTTATGATTCAGACGAATCCTGACGGGTGGTTAGTTATTGTTTAGACAACAATGACAACGTCAAAAAGCAATCATGGCACATTTTATGGCACTCTGCTTGTTAAGAATGCATCTTCATCTTTCTGCCAGCGATGTGGTTCTTACCAAGGTAGCGTCTCTTTAGAAACATGTCCACAAAGGAGGACATTAAGCATGAAAAACATACAGTGAAGTGTGCAAATCAGTGCAAATGAAACAGTTAGAGTGGTTAAAATGAAATTCAAACTGAATATTTAGAAAGACCTAGCTTAGTTCACATATTTATATATGTTGGTTTCAACACCTTATCAGTGCTCATATTCACGCAAAGCAAATCATACAATATTTGATCTTGAATCATATTTGAGTGAGCGCTCATGTCCCGGGACAACCTTCATTTAGGTGTTTATTTGCTGTTCAAATGGTCACGCAGTGAGGATGGAGCCCAGTGGTAACAGCGCTGTGTGGCAGAGGAAGGCCTGCTTTGTGCGCGTCATGCCAGTGAAACACTCACAGACATTCTTGTCAACATCCTGAGGAGTGTGCTTGGCTCTGTGTCTGTTCCAGCTCATTACCTCCACATCTGGCTCATGGCTGAGCAAAGGTGAAAAGATAGGAATTAGAAAAATAAATAACTATAATTCTTTCCCAGGAAGTTTCCCAT
>JAXIVH010001485.1:0-21948 GCA_036785325.1 Urophycis tenuis | reverse complement strand
ACTGAATACCACACAGTGCGCCCACTTTATGAGCGAGGACAAGATTGTATCCTTGAAAGGCTAGTACCAACATCTCAGGCGCCCCTGCAGCAGGGACCAGAACCAGCCTGGCCAGACCTTTGCCAAAAAAAACAGGCTTTCGGGTTGCCGTCACAATGGAGGGGGGGGCATTAAAAATCCATTCCGACCGTTTTTTGGTTCATCAACACGGCGAAGCGATCGCACGAAAGCTGTGGGCTAGCTAGCGCTGTAGCTAGCTAGCTCTGTGCGCGGTGGCGCGCGCTAGCCGGCACCGCGCCGCCGCGCACACACTGAAAGTGTTCAGTTTTAGGACGGCAGGGTCACACCTGTTGTGGAACTTGATAGAAGGCGTATTTATAAACTTTCAGAGCTCCAAATTCCTGCTTCAGAGAAAACGCTGACACACAAAGAGCAAAGAGTAGGAGGGGGGGGGGGGGGGGGGGGGGAGGGGGAGGGGGAGGCGGGAGGGAGGGAGGGGGGGCTGAAATGCTTGTTTATGAACAGAGCAGCAACTGGAAAATCCATAAACGTCTGAAACTGTTGGGGGGGGGGGGGGGATAATAACAAGCCGAGTGATCAAGTTGCCCGGGGGGGGTCCAGGACACGCGGGTGGGGGTGGGGGTGGGGGACAGCCAGAGGGCTGCGGGGGACAATCGCAACGAGCGACAAGGGCATCTGTGAAAGAGACACCAGGGAGACTTATGGACACGTCAACCGTTTCCAAAAGAGAACCAAAAAGACTTAAAGTTAAAGTTCTGTCGAAAAATCCTCCCAGCAAAGCCGACGGCTGCGCAGACAAGCCCGGCTTGGACTCGGACGTCCCCCCGGTCGACAGTTTGTGCCGGGCTCAGTTCAGCCCGGCTTCAAAGCGTTTTGGGCCGGGTTACCCGAGTCGTTGTCGTCACGGAAAAAATACAGGTTTACCGCGTGGCGAGAGAACTGTGACTCCATCCACCCATCCCGCACGGCGAAGTGCTGCTTTCAGTCGCAGGGGATTGGCCTCCCCCCCCCCCCCCTCCCTCCCTGCCTCCCCCTCCTCCCTCCCTCCCTCCCTCTCACCCCCCGCCCTCCCTCTGGTATAATGCATGGCTTTGCTCCCAAAAAAGGGGAAGGAACATCACTGGGTCTAGGAGAGGGGCGTCTTAATATATTGCCTAAATTTAGGTCCTGAGTTATGGCCCCGGGGGGGTGTATCGGGGTGGGCTCGTGTGACATTTGAAAAAGTGGATTTGCAGTATAAGAGGAAATGCGCGTGAGCTGTGGGGGAGATTTGAGGGGTGAGTGATTGCGGGACAGGTGCAAGGTGGCGTTTGATGGATGTTTGACCTTTGTGAATGTGGGAGATACCGACTTTATTTATCTCTGTGTATCCCCGCGTAAGTGTTTGCGGGGTGGCGGCAAAAGACGGAAAGCGGAACAAAAAATCCCTAAAGGGCAACGCAGTGTATTAGCATGTTAGGGAGCCATGAAGGTGTCAATTTGGATTCTAACCCAACCGCTGGCACGCTTCCACCCTGGGGGGTGAAAAAAATCCAGAGGTATTTTTTCCATTCCATCCAAAAGATACCAGTGAGCCGGCTATAAATACTTGACTTTATATCAAGTGCCAGCGCCGTCGCGAATGAACCGAGTCTGGTCAAACTGGCAGCCCGCTATTTCAACACAGCCACTCTGCTTGGCGTGAAACAGCCTCGCCAGGGCACTAATAGACTGTGGATCCTCATATTCTGCTGAGTGCCTCTCCCACTCCCCTCCCCACCACCACCACCACCCCCCCACACACCATGCAATCCCCCCCCCCACCCCAGTGAGGCCATGTCACACCATGTTGTTCCTTTAGCATTTAGCCCCGTTCGGGGGCATTCTGAGCAGGTCAGGAAAGGGACTGGATTGCGCACACACACACACACACACACACACACACAAGTAAGCAGATACCGCCCGCTTTATTATAGACATCTGCGTATTATATTAGTCATCTCTGCCAATACCGACCGGCGCTAACAGGCACACCATGTGACGGGGGGGAGGACACGGCGCTAGACAAATCGATGCCCCCAAAACAGATTGCATTGCAGGGATTCCTCGGCTGACAGTTTTGGCGTTAAAGAAGAATAGCGACCTCTTTTGAGGTGACCCCCCGGGGAGCGCGCCTTGTAAAATGACAAGAGACAGGAATCCATTTGCAGCGGCCCGCGACAACACCGAGATTACATTGTTACTTTAGAGAGCCCGGCTTGTGCAAATGAATTTGAGGAGGTTCGTTTTTTTTTGTGTATTATGTGAATGGATGGAGGGGTGGGGGGGGGGGGGGGGGGGGGGATATGTAATCCAAGTATTGCGCGCGTTTCTATTTAGCGTTGTGTGGGGCTTGTTGTTCTGCCGGCCAGTGGCAGGGCAGGCTTCCAGCAGGTCTGCCCTCGCTGGTACCGCAGCCTCAGCTGTCAGGACATTAGGTAACTGACGACAAATGTCAAACAAAAAGCAACTGTCATTTTTAAAAAGGCTGTCGACTGCTTTTTGGAAAGCAGGAGTTATGAGGAGGGACTGTGGGCAGTTTGGATCGCACTGTTTTGTAAGCCCTTCATGAGTGTTGTTAAAAAATGAAATTGTGTTTGATTTTAGATGCCCTCAGTAGTGGGAACAGTCTTTACTTGACACAATTCACTGCAAAAAAGATATGTAGATGTTTAAAAACTTTGTCTCACTGTTGACCATGTAGCTCTTTGATGTCATATGATTGATCTCCATACTGTATATCATATACAAAGTATGCGTGTGTGTATGTGTGTGTGTGTGTGTGTGTGTGTGTGTGTGTGTGTGTGTGCATGCTTACGTACGTACAGTACGTGCGTGCATGTGTGCATACATGAATATGCGCACGTGTGCACACACAAGAAGCCAAACTGGATTTCGTTTTCACATGCCCCGCTCAAACACACATACAGCCCCCCCCCCCCACCAACGCCTTCCATTTAGACCTCAAACTAAGCCGCTTACATCTGCAGGAGGCGGGCAGCGGCCGTCTGTCGAATCCCACTTTTAAGCTAACGAACACCTTGGGCACCCAATGGCAGCCGAGTGTCCCGCCCCCCCCCCCACCCCCCCTACCAGGTACCGACGCCGACAGAGTCCCGGCAGCCTATCAGGGGAGCCGGCAGCCGCGTGTCGACACGCACGCGGCGGCCCCTGTTCGCTACATCGCCTGGTCAGACGGGGGACAGCGACGAAGTGGTGGAACAGAAGTGCTCCAGATGTTCCTGATCAGGGAGCCACGGGGGAACGGTGTAACCGCAACACCTGGCTCGCTGTGCGGCAGAGCCCAGAGGCTTGGCACCGGGCGCACGCGTGTGTGTGTGTGTGTGTGGAGGGGAGACACTCTGCTGGGGGAGAGCAAAAAACACACACGCACACACGTTGACACAAGCACACACACCCACGCACGCATGTGCATGTGCATGTGTGTGTGTGTGTGTGTGTGTGTGTGTGTGTGTGTGTGTGTGTGCTTCCTGCTTGGGACAGGCTTGGGTTGATGTTTTGAGTTTGATTTTTTTTTTTTTTTTTTTTTTTCACTTCAGTAGACCTACTTGGCTTGTGTACAAAGTAGTGCTGGTTGTTATTAACTTCAATTCAGCTCGTTAAAGTGTTCACTTTTAGCCTCGAAATGTTTGATGGATGTCATGTCCTCATAATATGAAGATTTTCTTTTTTTTTTACTTGAGCAGGTCTATTGTAATACCTTAACTGAAAGTCGTTCATAGAAGTGCCAATGATGTTATCACATGTATAGCAACCCAGGTCTCTATAGCAACACAGGTCTGGGTTATTTACATTAAAATACAAATCCATCAGGTGTAGGTGTTTGATGTCTGCTAATTCAGCAGAAATATTTTTTAAATATCTGTAGACAAATTAGTTAATGACTGAATTAGCATGTTAATTCACGATCTTATGCATTTGCAGAAATGCAACAAAAAAAAAAAAACACTGTAGAGCTTGAATATTGACTTTTTACGCGGTGGGAAATCATTGTTTGCGGTCAAAGGCAGTGAAAGTGAAAGGCGCGGGCAGCCAGGTGAAAAACGACGAGATGCCACGAGGCTCAATAACAGCAATGTTAAAATCTCCTTGACCTAGAGGTCACCAAAGAGCAACCCTAAATCGGTTCATATTTTCCTTGCTGAATCAATGGCGGCATAAATTTGGGCTCAATGACAAGAATAATTTAAAACAGATCCATAAACGATGGGATGCAATTCCCTATGGCTAGAGATGCATATCAATTTTTTCCAGATTGACAAGAGGAACCTTGCAAGCTGAAGATCGCGCGGTCGCGCCGACGCATATGCGTAAAACACAATATTAAGGCCTGACAATGCTGACTAGACTCTATGTGACAAGCGTGTGCGTCGCGGATATGCCTTTACTCGCGAGTTCAAGTACATATCGAGAAATCGATCTTTTCTGAATTTCTTACGCTTTTCTGCTCTGATCAGCAAGGATAGGAAGGACAAATTGTTTAACATACTTGAATAAATAATTCCCTCGGCGCCATGCGTTCCAAGACGTATCATCTTCACTGCGCGCGCGCGCACACACACACACACACACACACACACACACACACACACACACACACACACACACACACACAGAGTCATCACTTCCCTTCCATGTCACTCCCTCCCCTGTACTCTCACCCATGTAAAGCGAGACACGTCCTCATCGGCCCTAAAATAAGCACACACTAAATGTAAAAGCCCTTTTTGTTTGCCTCTTTGCACCTTGCATTTGAACTCTACACAAAATAACACACCAGAAAAGGTACGTGAAACCTCATACCTGCAGATGCTCGGAGTAATACAGACTAAATCTGTTTTGCAAATCATCTTGCTGATAAATATTAATTTGAGCCTTCATGGCGTATTTGAAAATTCCAGCTAAAATGTCACCACATGGAACATCAATGTAATATTTCAAGGCCTGAGAGCAATACTCATATTGATTGCATTTATTTGACTCAGGGGACGCGAAATAATTCTTCAACGTGGAGACACATCTGGTGGCCAAAGATGTGGAGCAGGGAATGAGAAAATGCTAAATAACAATAAAGCATAAATAATAGGGGAGGGCATTAAATGTATTATCCCCGTATTGGATTGATAACAATCACTTTAAATAAAATATTTGAGATCATATTTGTAGGTTATGCTATACAGAGGTGCAATGGAGTGTTTTTATACGAAACAAGCAAAGCGGGAGATCGTTAGAATTGATGTGTTTATTTTGGTTTTCTCTGACAGTCAAAACGCCAATGACACCATGAACTGTGTTGTGCGCCAAAGCATTCGCCTTTTCCACCCCCTTTTTCCCCAGCCACAAACATGACGACTTCAAGGCTGATGTGACCTAAAGGATACTTTCTTTGTAATTAACAATATTGACTAACATTAGTTAAGGCGTCAGTCTGTCTTTGTTGCAAATTAATTGAAATTTGAGTAACAGTGCTTCGACCCATGTGTCACCATGCGCCCGCGCAACTTTGTTAACTGCATCTATTTCTAATTAAAAGAACGTCGAAGATAGGCCTGTTTCATGGTAAACCACGGTCCAAAATATGGATGCAATATTTTTTTTTATGACGAGCAACATTTCTAAAAGATACGGATGAATACAAATTACCAACAAAAAAAAAAACCTTATTAAATTTGTGCACTTCCAGGTAATAGAATCAATTCACACGGAATGTCCTCACAACTCCACAATAAAAAAACATACCTTTCTCCCTATGGAAAACGCACTCTATTATTCCCCTATAATAAAATAAAAACACTTAATTGACGCGTATTAATTAAAAGTATGGCCCTCCTTCTTTAGATGCGTTCAGCCTAATAAATAATTACCTTTTTCTTTGCAGAAACCGTGAAGGATATCTAAAGTAGGAAAACGGATGGGAAATCTCTATGAGGAGACGCTCTGAGTTTGTCTCTAACCTGGGAGTTTGCATAAAGCACGGCTAAAGCGCCTCCCATTGGCCAGTTTTAGTACGTCTCCCTCTCATTCATAGTGAGAGATTTCTCGATTCAGTTCAAGTTTTAAAAAGGTTTTCCAAAAGCAATTATGGATATTCGACAAGGCAATTGATATCAACCCATGTGAAAAAGCTTTCTAACAAATGTATTCTTAACATCAAGGCTGAATATAATTTATTAATGCACAGGCTACTTGTCTACTGCATATCAATTCTTATAAATGTTGCCTCACTTTTGGAACAGTCAAACTTTCAAATTTCCCCCCACAAAGTTCGAGAGACGTCAAGAGAAATGTCTAACGCTTTGCACCGCTGGTTTTCCTCAAAATTCATAACAATAAACAACATCCAACCAAAGATATTCTAAATAATGGAGCCGAGGAAGCCCAAGACAACACCTTCAAAAGGCAAATACCTTTTCCTGCCATCTGTGTACGGCACGCGGGATAGTGGTCTTTGTGAGCGGCGGAGTGAGGTGGGAAATCAGGGTTTTTTGGCGCAGACAATGTGAGCTTTTCAATAAAAAATTGAGTCAGGGCCCAACTGTTTACTTCCCGTACTTCAACTCCCAAAGTGTTTCCTAAATGTGTCATAAATAGCGGCGGAAAACAAAAACAGAGCGGTGTGTGGAGGAGATAAATGGGGCCCGTGCCTCAGGAGCCGCTCTCGTTTCCAGGTGCGCGGAGGAAGAGTGAGGAAGAGTGAGGAGGAGTGAGCACAGACCCAGACTGTCAGGGCCCGCACGCAGCCGCAGCCCTCCAAACACTGCTGTGCGCTTCAAAATGACACTCGTATATCTGTCTGTCTCTCTTGCTCTGTCTTTCCTGTTCGTCTGTCTGTCCCTGTGTATCTGTGTGACGGTCTGTGTCTGTCTGTCTGTCTGTCCCTCTGTCTGTCTCTGTGTATCTGTATGACAGTCTGTGTCTGTCTGTCTGTCTGTCTGTCTGTCCCTGTGTATCTGTGTGATGGTCTGTGTCTGTCTGTCTGTCTGTCTGTCTGTCCCTTTGTATCTGTATGACTGTCTGTGTCTGACTGTCTGTCTGTCCCTGTGTATCTGTATGACTGTCTGTGTCTGTCTGACTGTCTGTCTGTCTGTCTGTCCCTTTGTATCTGTATGACTGTCTGTGTCTGTCTGTCTGTCTGTCCCTGTGTATCTGTATGACTGTCTGTGTCTGTCTGACTGTCTGTCTGTCTGTCTGTCCCTGTGTATCTGTGTGATGGTCTGTGTCTGTCTGTCTGTCTGTCCCTCTGTCTGTCCCTGTGTATCTGTATGACAGTCTGTGTCTGTCTGTCTGTCTGTCTGTCTGTCTGTCCCTGTGTATCTGTATGACGGTGTGTGTCTGTCTGTCTGTCTGTCTGTCTGTCCCTGTGTATCTATATGACGGTGTGTGTCTGTCTGTCTGTCCGTCTGTCTGTCTATCCCTGTGTATCTGTATGACGGTCTGTATTTTTCTGTCTGTCCGTCTGTCTGTCTGTCCCTGTGCATCTATATGATGGTCTGTGTCTGTCTGTCCGTCTGTCTGTCCCTGTGTATCTGTATGACAGTCTGTGTCTGTCTGTCTGTCTGTCTGTATGATGGTCTGTGTCTGTCTGTCTATCCCTGTCTGTCTGTCCCTTTGTATCTGTACGATGGTCTGTATCTGTCTGTCTGTCTGTAGGATGGTCTGTGTCTGTCTGTCTGTCTGTCTGTCTGTATGTACGATGGTCTGTGTTTGTCTGTCTGTCTGTCTGTCTGTCCATATGTATCTATATGACACTCTGTGTCTGTCTGTCTGTCTGTCTGTCTGTCTGTCTGTCCTTATGTATCTATGACAGTCTGTGTCAGTCTGTGTCTGTCTGTCTGTCTGTCCCTGTGTACCTGTATGACGGTCTGTGTCTGTCTGTCTCTATCTGTCCATCTATCACACACAACCACACTAAGACAAACAGAAAGCCACGCAAAACACAAACACAATATCAATAACAACGCATTTCCTTGTGTGGTTTTTCTTTTCATTTCCATCACTGGAGTGAAACGCACACGCACACACACACACACACACACACACGGTATGCTTGACCTCCACCAGGAGTTGAACAACAACATGACTTATTCAGGGTAAGAATACAGACGTGGCCCGAAGCTCAGCTGGGTGGTGCGGTGTGGCGTTAGCATGCTGTTATGCTACAGTTATATGTATAGTATAGCACACACACGCACACACACACACACACACACACAGAGTACACACATCAAGCATTAGCCGCGGCGGCGTGAGTGGGGGGGGGGGTGGGGGGGAGGAGCCGCGGTGTCGCAGGTGATTTAACGGTTGTCACGGCAGCATTGAAAGTGTACAGAGACAGTGTCCCCGTCAAAGCTAATATTTGTGATGAATCACTGTCATGTGATGGGGCGCACGCACTAATAGGCATGGGGAGATCTACCGTTAGGCTGGGTGTCGCTAATGAGCATATTCTAGTGGATGTGTGATGTCACTGCATGGCTTGGCTGGGGTGGGGTGTGTGTGTGTGTGTGTGTGTGTGTGTGTGTGTGTGGGTGTGTGTGTGTGTGTGTGGGTGTGGGGGGAGGAGGGGGTATTGAAGTGGCATCTCTGGATCTGAATGCCCAATAACTGGATGGACCTGTTGGATGCGGGTTCCATTGTGTTGTGTCCTCTGCGATTAGGCTGTTAAACATGACATTCAGAAACTCATTATAGCGTCTGACTCTCCCTGGCCGGGTAAATGGAGGTGTACTGGAGGTTTGGGGATGTGAAATGACACAGGCTGCCTTTGTAGTGTCGCCAGGAGGCCCGCACGCCGCCGTCAGCCGGTCGCGGAGACGATCACGGTTTTGTTTGGTTTAGTTTAGTTTCGCGTTGTTTGGGTGTGTTTGTCGTCGTGACCGTTTCTCGGCAGGTCTGCGTGTGGGTCTGTCTCTCGGTCTGTCTGTGTCTCGCCATTGCCGGGTTATCTATCTGTCTGCCTGCCTGCCTGCCTGCCTGCCTGCCTGCCTGCCTGCCAGCCTTCCTTCCTTCCTGCTTTGCCTGTCTGTCTGTGTCTCTCAGCCGCCCGGTTATCTATTGTTATAAAGTGTATCGCATCACGCCATCGGCTGTGTCTACACCATGCCTTTCACATGGAACCAGGGGGCACTACAGCAGCCGGCTAGCATAAGCGCTAACACGCATGTTTCCCGAAGCAGAGATCTGTGTCTCTGCGTGTGTGTGTGTGTGTGTGTGTGTGTGTGTGTGTCTGTGTGTGTCTGTGTGTGTGTGTGTATGTGTCCCTTAACGGCACACCTAGCCTCAAACCAAATGAACCGACCTGAGACAAACAAAACAAATGAGGCGCACACTCCCTACAGGAAGAGCCCATTTGCTCCTCTTGTAATCCAGCTAAGTAGCGCCGCCGCGGAAGCCCTCGACTCAATGCCATCCACTCATGCGACTCTCCCTCTCCCTCTCCCTTCCCGGCCGGCCAGACAGCCAGCCGTATTTTATCCCCAGCCAGCCATGCCAATGTAGATTTACAAACGGGCCTATAAAAACCGGAGACCGCAGGAAAAGCAAAAGTCACTGATCTCACAATTACTTAGCCCCCCACTCACCCCCACACCCCCCACCACCGCCCTTTGAAGTCCCCTTCTTGTGGGAGAGGGGGGGAGAGAGAGGGAGAGAGAAATAGAGGGAGAGAGAAAGAGGGGGAGAGAAAGAGGGGGAGAGAGAGAGAGAGAGAGAGAGAGAGAGAGAGAGAGAGAGAGAGAGAGAGAGAGAGAGAGAGAGAAAAAAAAAAAGAAAGAGGGGGGGAGAGAGAGAGAGAGAGAGAGAGAGACCACATGATGTTACCGAAACCCATTTAGCATTCCCCGTTCCAGTGTTCCGTCTGTTGCATGTGGCCGGAGCACGACAGAAAAAAAACACCAACCCCCCCCCCACGCACCCGAAAACAACCTAAAACCATAAGCCTATCAATGTCTGATGGGGCAAATTTGTCCTGTCGGGGGGATCTCACCGAATTCCCTTGCATATCGAGCAACACACCACAGGTTTTATTTCTTTCATGCCTCCACGCCACCGCCCGGCTCACTCCCCTCCCACCCCCTCCTCCTCCTCCTCCTCCCCCTCCTCCTCCGCCACCCCCCTTCAAAACACAGCCCCAGCCAGAGCCCTCAATTGCTTGTTTAACGTGACACATAATTACTGTGGAAATATTTGTGTATTTTGTACGAGTGCCACGGCCTGCCAAGTCCTGGCGGCTCCCAGTGCAACCATCGCCCGCCAGAATCCCTGATTAAAACAAGATGCTTTCATTTGGGCCAGCTTTTTTGGAAGAAATCACTCCCAGAGACCGGCCTCCTCCTGCCAAGGCCCCTGCGAAACGCTTGCGTGCGGCTGGGGGGGCGGCTGGGGGCGGCGGGGGCCCCGCGTGGCAGCACGCGCACAGCCGCGGCTGAGCCCCCGCGCCCGCAGCGCAGTGCAGAGCTTAGCATTTAAGCGGTGCTCTGTGTGTGTGTGTGTGTGTGTGTGTCTGTGTTTTTCAATTAGCATGGCTGTTTGGTGGGTTTATTTTGATTATTGTATTTTGTTTGTTCATTTTATCTGTCTTGTCTGTTTGTCGGTCTGTCTGTCTGTCGGTCTGTCTGTCTGTCTGTCTGTCTCTCTTTCATCCTCAACTTGTAAGACTCGTGTCAAATGTGACTTTCCATCACCAAAGACGTCGCGTGTTGCTGAGTTCCTGCACACACACACCGGGTCGGTGTGCGTGGGTTTAGTGGAATAGATGCGCGTCACCACAGACCCAGGTCATTCACAGGTGACTGAAAGTCTTGTCTATTCTATGCTCTTCATGAACGGCGTTCATCGCTCTCCCCCCCCCCCCCCCCCTCCCTGGAATTCCCCCATTGAAATAGAACGTCCTCCGTTCTGCCCGTCCGTTGTTTTTTTCCGTCTGTGTCCAAAGTCCAAAGCGCCTCTCGGCCTGTTCTCCTCAATTCTCTCTCGATGACCCCGCGTGTTTCCACCCCGTCATGACCCCTCATCGCTGGCTCCCAGTGCGGTAGGCTAATTGCCACCGAAAAACACGCCCACTGATAATCGGGCACCGGTGATTAACGGCACGGCACGCGTGCGTACGACAGGTGCGGCGGCCCTTTTAAGAACAATGTCTTGAAGGAAAACCCGAGCCACCGAGGACAGTAGTTCACACCGGGGTTGTGTCTGCTCTCAGGAGGGGGTGGGGGGGGGGGGGGGGGGGGGGGGGAGCGAGACAGAGAGCTGAGATTAGGGTCAGCTGACATTCAGGTTCACCGCTGACGTTACAGCTACACGCTTGCTTTGATATTTAGTGACAGTTTCAATTAATGGGGAGCGGGTGGGGGGGGGTGGGGGGGAGGGTGGTCGGGGGGGGAGATAGAAACGCCAGGTGAACTTTGCAAAGTCCCTGCCGACGTGGGCTTTGATGTCGTCGTCGGGATGTTTGAGGATCCGGGCGCCCGGCAGCAGTCTGACACCCGCTCACGAACGACACACCGACAGTGCGGTGATGAGAACAGGGGAGGGCTTACCAGTGTGCACAAAATTTGACGGAAACGCTTTGAGATTCGTTCCAAAAGCTTCGCAATCAATGCCCCCGTTCAAAATGTTTCCGATCCTCCGGTCCCGGGAGCAGATTCAGATTCAAGCTGTTTACCATTAAGGAGATGCTCTTTTTTTTTCCTCCGAAGCGACTTAGGGTGAATGCAGATTGGTCTAATTAGGGAGATGCTGTGGGGTTTAGTGGTCCTCTCGGTGATGATCTCGGTGAGGCCCGCAGGTACGGCTGCAGACTTTGGGGATGGAACCCGCAACCTGTTTTGGTTGTGAGAACAAAACGGCAGAAGCCACCGCTCAACGTTAACCCCCTGGCAGCAGACTCCGGGTAAAGAAAACAGGCAGGGTTCAATTCAAGTCAGAGTCGGGGGGCTCCCCCTTGATGTAAATCGGGACCTCATTGCCGTTATTGAAAGCAAATGATCATCATTAGATTTCCAAAAACGTGCCACTGGTTTGTCCTGCGCTGAATGATAAATGAAGGTGCCTGGTTAATCAAGGCCTGAAGATGCACGGGCTCACGATCATCTCCTATATAACCCTTATGAATATTTAAGATTCTTTAATTCTGTATATAATTGTGCACTAAGGCTTTGCATCTCTATAGACTTCACAAATAAAGGGTGTAATGGAAGAGACGGTCCCAGCTATATTCCATTAATCATTGAAATTAATTAACTGGTGAAAACGCGGGACATGGTATGGATGCGATCCATCGGGGAACTGAAGGAGTTGTACGCCGGTACCTTTCCGCGCGCCAACGCGTAATTACAGCAAACTGATTGACTAGCAAACGCTTTTAACGGTTTCGCCGCGTGTCGCTCGACCGTTCGCCTCCCGGATGATGGAGGCGGTCTTGGCGGCGGCGTGGAAAAAAAAAAAAAAAAAAAAAAGGGCCACGGTCGCTTGACCGCGCTTCGCACCCGCTGGTTCAAATGCTTCCCGCGGAGGGCAAGGCAGCAGGGATGTGTTGTGTGTCATGTGTCTCGGACGGCTGGTATCTGATCAGAGGCTTTGCATTGATTGTGTTTAAAGGCAATTTTCGTATTTGAAGGAGACTACACAACATTCACAAGACATGTGTGAAAATATATACAGGTCTATTTAGATATAGACCTATATTTAGATATAAATATATATGTATATATATATATATATATATATATATATATATATATATATATACACAATCAATGGCAATACCGAATGCAAAACGACTTAGGCGCACACTAAACCGACAGGCGTGTGTACCGTCAGGAAACCAGGAAGTGAACGCTTCACCGCACCGAGTTCCTGCGTTCCTGCGTTCCTGCGCTACTCCTCTTCCTCTTCCTGTGCACACGCAGAGCGCGGCCGGCCACTGCCCTCGCCTGCGTGGACGCGGGCGAGGGTCCTCGGTGTCACGGTGGAAATCCTCAGTCAAATGAAACAAAGTGGGGCCACGTCGATGCTCTGTCTTGTTTTATATGATGGCTCGGAATAAATGAACTTTAAATGGAACCTTGGCAGGGACGCGTTGGCCTATTGATCGCCCGACGCAGGGAGCTGAAGTTTAAGGGCACTGCTTTCCCGGGGGGGCTTTGGGGGGGGGTGGGGGGTGGAGGGGGGGGGGGGTGCTTGGGCTGTAACCGGAGTAATGAAATTGATTAGGCCGAGGGAGGGTGACAAGCTAGTGGAGTCAAGCCCTTGATGTAAGGAAACAAGAGTGCCATCTAATTGGGGTGTAATACGGGTCTTTAGATGACATTAAGCACAGATGTGGTGGAGGGGAGAGAGAGAGAGAGAGACAGAGGCACAGAGAGAGACACAGGGAAAGACAGACAGAAAGAGAGAGACAGAGACAGAGAGAGAAGAGAGAGACAGAGAGAGACAGAGACAGAGAGACACAGAGAGAGAGAGAGAGAGAGAGAGAGAGAGAGAGGAGAGAGAGAGAGAGAGAGAGAGAGACAGAGAGAGAGAGACAGAGACAGAGACAGAGAGAGAGGGAGAGACAGAGAGAGAGAGAGAGAGAGAGAGAGAGAGAGAGAGAGAGAAAGAAGCCACCCAACCCACCCCCCACCCCAGATTGAGCCAAGATAATGTGCCGTTGGTTGTTGGTTATTTTTTAATTACCGAACCCGTCTCATTGCATTATCAGAGTCCTATTTGACACGTTCAGTAGAAGGTCAGTGAATCCATCTGGGGGGGTGGGGGTGGTGGTGGGGGTGATGGTGGGGGTGGTGGGGGGGGGGGGGGGGGGGGGGGGGGGCGGGGTTTAGTTGGGTTTTTTTTTTTAGGCCCCACTTCCCCCCGAGTCGACTCCTAACCCCTGGGCTCATCTCCATGTCACCTCAGACGGAGAACGAGAACCGTAATGTCTCAATGTGTGGACATTGACTTTCCCCATCAATCCCGCCAGGGCCAAACGTCAGCCTGAACTCCCCATAAGAGCCCCAGGGACCCCCGGGGCCCCCCCCCCCCACCTTGTGACTGTGGGCGGACCCCCGGGGGTGCGATGTCCTCCCCCCCCCCCCCCCCAGGCAGAGGGCCCCCGTCCCGCACGGCAACCATTCATCTCCCCCGGGGTGGGTGGGGGGGGGGGGGGGGGGGGGCGGAGCTGTCTCACTCAACAGGATGGCCAGAAGTTACTGTGCATTACAAGCACTTAGCGCAGTGATATCAAGGTTCACCTCTGATTTCCAATCTCAGGCCAGAACACGGGGCTGAGAGGCCGTCATTAAAAAGCCATTACATGGCCATATTTCATGTGGCGGTCCCTCCTGTGTTTCAAGGTGTTAAGAGCTCAATGTATATTTCCTCTATATTAGGGCGGCAGGACAACGGGGCAGCGCATGGCATCGCGCTAGCACTCATTGACCTTGGCCCAGCCAGCCTTCATTAGCTTTTAGACACTTATCAGTCATAACTGGGTTTGTCCTCTCTGCAACGCTTCCTCCTTCACTTCACTTAGGCTGGCAAATAATGGCTGAAATCCATTTATCCGCCATTTCCAACAAGTGCGTGACATTAACAAATTATCTGCTTTTCGCTAAGTATGGCCAAGGTACCCTCTAAAGGATTCCACCACTCCAGTGGACAAGGTCGGACCTTTTTAGAAACTGCCTTTTTTTTTTTTCCTTCCGACACGGGCTATTTTCTTTCCTTCCTCGTCTTTAAATATTCATTCAGCTTTTGCATGCTGAGCTGAGATTTTATGAGCACTTTCAGCTGCATTTCTCCAAACACCCTGTGTTTATTCGGTTTTGATTATTTATGCCCCACTCTAACTTTATAACTCACATCCCTAGGAAAACATTGATCCGAGAGGCAAATGAATCTAATTAGGACCCTTTCTTCTGTGCTGGATATTGACTTGTTTTGAAAGGTGCCTCTCCATTTCAAGCGAATGTCTCCGAAATGCTCGCGCCCAATCTCTTAAAGGAAAACTTTGGACTGCTAATGATACATGAGAGATGTTTAGTCCATAAATGCATTCCCCATATAGATCTAAAGTAGAGCCAGCCGGATCATAATGCATCATGCGGAATACACCAGGGATGCTGCAGTAGCTCTTCTAATAACAAAGCAGTTACATATTTACTCTATAAATACAGCAGGTCTCGTGTGCAACGGGATCCAAGTAACTCCCAGTTAACAGTCATCATGGCAGTAGTTAGGGCCTATCCCTCTCCACCCGGAGCCCAGAGGCCCAGTTCAGAACCCAAAGCCTAAGTAAGCCAGTCCCGCCGACTGTACAAGACTGTGACGATGCGCCACGACTGCTCAAAAACAAAACAAAAAGAAAATGAAGGAACGGGCCCATCTTCACTGAGAAGAACCAGCGGCCTCTTCGTGCAGCCGTTCCTTCAGCTTGTTCCATCTCGAGCGTGGGGGGGGGGGGGGGGCGGGGGAGACACGCGTCGCCCCACATTTGTCTTCGGTTGCCCCCCCCCCCCCCTTCCCCCTTCCTCCCCCCCAGACGCTTGCTCAACAGCGCAGGGCTGTCGGGCGGCTTCATGGGGAAGCCCCCCCTCATCGAGCCCTCGTACGCCTCAGACCCGATTCCAGACTATTCTCGCTGTCGCTGATTCCTATTTAAAATGTTCATGATTATTTTATTTTGTAGGATTAATGGAAGTAAATTTCTGAGGTGGGGGGGGGGGGGGGTGGCCGGCGAGACATTTGCAATTCATATTCCCTGGCATGATTACATTAAGAGTATGTTCTGTCGTAGTTGATTAATGTGGCGTGTTTTCCTTAAAACAGGACTCAAATATGAAAACTGACAGAAATGAGGCTATTACACGGAATTATCAATTTTTAATAATCTACTCAAGGAGGAGGGGATGGATGGAGGGGGGGGGGGCGGCGGGGGAGGGTGGGGGGAACCACCAAAGTGCTGCTCAGAAACGCGAGAGATCGAGATTCAGCAACATTTGTAATCAGTGTCAGGGCCGCGGAAAGCGGCGCCCGCGTCTTTGTTCTGAGGCACCATGCCAGAGCGCCGAACACAATTAACGCGGAGTGGCTTCCGCGCCCGGGCGCCGCCGCCGCCGCCACGCTACAGAGTCGTCCATATGTTGCTAACATTAACCACTGTGTCGGATGCATGTTTACGCGCCGGGCATTTAAATTAGCCTGCTTTCGGCTCTTTCCAACAATGGCTTTTTTTTTTTCTTTTTTTTTTTTTTTTCTTTTTTTTTTTTTGAGGCCAACGAGGGGGAGAACGAGACGAAGATAAATTATTGAGGCTGTTGCCGTCGTAAGTGAGACCGAGACTGAGGCAGCAAACCTCTCAAGCCTCCGTAGACGGTGCAATCCCTCAGTGGTTTTAGGTATCTTATAAATGTTCTTATATCATTAAGTAATCATAAACTTTAATGCCCGGTACTTAGTTTTAACAGGTACGTGCAAATTAAAGCATAAATAATGTACAAATACAAGCTTGAATACAGATAGTCTTAAGAGTTAAGTGTTAAAAAATCAAATCAAAGTCACACACTTTTAATTTAGCCTAGTTTAAACTCTCAGCGCCGCGGTGCACTGTATGCATTTATATATTTATGTGTATAAATATTCCATCACATCAAATCACACCTGATAATGCTTTCATATCAATATACATAGGGGTGGGGGCGTCACATGATGTCACCCTGCTTCCATGCCGCCATCTCACTCTACCTAGCAACACATATACGCATATACATCACTCGTGTGCAATGTGTAAAGTAATCCCATGCCGGCTTTCCATGCATTATGTGGAGGCTCCGATGACCTCGCCCAGACAGGTACATGGGGGTGCTTAACATCACACTACACACTACTACTACCCCACTATCTACTCCCACGGCTGGCCCCGGGCTCTCTGAGAGGAGCACAGAGGGCCCGTCCTCACCGCGCAGGAGTCACACATTAGTCACGGCACGGTGGCCAAACTCCCTCTCGTCTGCGGGATATTTTACCTTGTGAAAACACCCCCGGAAAGGCCGAGAGCTAGCTCCTTCGTCAATGTCAACAGCCGGGGTTTTTTTTTTTTTTTTTAGGAACAGAGTGTACGTGCGCGTGGGGGGTGTGGGGGGCTCGGAATCGGCCCCGGTCTCCGATCCCACCGGTCGGGCCATTTAGCCTGACCGGTGGGTGACGGCGAATTAAAAAGAGGGGGGGGCCTTTATGTTCTTCGACCCCCCTCGGAGCACGGGGGCTACATCCATAACTTCCAGGAGACAGCCGGGCCATTAGCCAGCACCACCACCGCGGTGGTAGTGGGCGGCGGCTGGGTGGCCGGCGGCGGTGGCGGCGGCGGTGGCGGCGGCTAGGCCACCTTTACATAACACGGCGCTGCATCGGCCCGGCTATCCCCATGCAGATCTGGAGGAGTCAGCGCTGGGGAGACGATAACACGAGGACCAGTGAGCGGGGGCAGGGGGTGGGGGGGGGGGGCGGGCGGGAGGCCTCGCGGCACCAGTATTGATTCCGTTACCACTACTTCGATATGTTTCCTCCTGTTATTATTGGCCGCGAATGAGGCCCGGCAAGATGCGCTGGATAAGATCCTATCATGAGGAACTATTGACCGGCGCATGTTTGCGAACAGCGCCGCCTGTCACCGGAGACAGACTGCGTCGTATGTCGCCCCGGCGTGACGCGGCGATGAATAAAAAACGTCGGGCCAGTGAAGCCGGTTGTTATTAATCCCAAGCGGCGGCCGGTTCCTTTTCAGATCTTTTCTTTCTGTTTTTTTTGTTTTTTTTTTTGTCTTCTTTCTTTTTTTTTTTTTTTTTTTTTTTGTTCCTCTCCCCTCAGAAGAAGCAGAAGCAGATGTGATGGCGCTGTGGCCGTGCGCCCCCGAGCCCGGCTCCAGCAAACAAACTGCTATCAGCTGGGCCGAGGAGAGCTGGGGAGCAGCAGGCCGACATGGGCTGCGGTCTGTTCCAGATCCTGAAGGAGGAAGAGGGGGGGATGGGGTGGAGGTGGGGGTGGGGGTGGAGGAGAGGGGGGTTGATAGTTCTACAGGCCCACACAGTAGTTGCCCATCAGACACACACACACACACACACACACACACACACACACACACACACACACACACACACTCGGCCTCACGGTTCTCGCTTGGGTCGGGGTCTCTCTTCGCATCTGCCCGGTGAACTGCCCGCCTGCGTTGTGCGTTGTGACGCCGCCACAAACGATTCCCCCTGGCGGGTCGACAGCGCGCTCGGGGTGACGGGCGGTGCGTGTGTTGTGGGTGGGGGGGGGGGGGGGGATGGGGGTCCAATCCCTTGACCCCCCTCACGTCACACACCCCCCCCCCCCCCCCCACCCCCCTGTTTTGCTTTGATTTACATTTGTCCGAAAATGCTTATGCGTGCGATTATAAATGGGTCGACCGTATCAAAGCAGGAGGCCCCCACGGTCGTCCATCTTGCCAAAAGGATGAGCCCGGGCGGTCCGGACAGACTGGCTTCTCTTCGAATTACCTTAATGCCTCCCAAAAGGGTAAAAGCCAATAATGAATTATTGATAGCCATCATATGGATCTAACACTGTGGCTCCACATGCCTATTAGGGGGTTTTGTTCATGCATTTGTGCCGGCTCGGAGCGCTGCCTTGAGCATCACTCTTAGCCCTTGGTTTTTTTTTTTTTTTACTTCTTCCATTAGCTGTTAACAATGAGGGACCTCGTGACGCGAGGGTTTCCAGCAAACGCTGAGAAACTCGGAGAGATATCTCGCCGATCTTTGGTCATTTCGCTGTGTTTCCTTCGGCCCGTCTGCCTCCTTGCTTGTGCGAGTCCATTTAGGATTATTTTGTGTATTTCTACTGGGAAATCAGAAAGAGGGGAAACAGTCCTTCAGGTGGAATGATGGTCAGACGATAATTGAGAAGTTTGGAGCAAAAAAAAAAAAAAAACCTGAAATCTAATTGCGCAAATCCCCCGGTGGGTTAATATTGAACTATTGTATAAAAAGGTCCATGATATCCCATCTATGATTTATTGCTAAATTCCAGTCATTTTCAATACATTACAGTTTCCAAATTGTGTTTAAATTGAGTGTAGAAGAGAAGAGGCCATTAGGAGATGCAGAAATGAGGATTATATTTAAATATTCATGCCCTCGGTACCTTATTATTGAATCTCTACACTAACAAAATCAATATTAAGTGCAGTTTGACATAAATTTATTTATGAATTTCGACTTTCTAAGTACTCGTTTTTTCACTCAAAAAGGACAAGTATAATGCTGTAATGATATCAAAACAGAGTGTCAGGGTGCATTAGGCTCCGGGTTTATGAACCAGCACATAAAAACTCCAGAGCATCCCTCGGCGAAGTGCTTACCGGGCAGAAATGTCGCTTTTTACAAACATCAGTCATTTTACTGCTCCTCGGCGCACGCACACACACACACACACACACACACACACACGCGCGCGCGCGCGTGGCGGTAACGAATGGCGCAGTCATCTCGTTTCACCCTAAACGAGGCCCTTCCCAGCAAGCCTGCTTGGATTAAGGCTGGGGCCCGAGACTTTGTAACATTTAATTAAAATGAATGTCTTTCTCTCCGTGTCCTCCTTCCTCTCTCTCTCTATCTCTCTCTCTCCCCCTCTCTCTCTATCTCTCTGTCTCTCTCACTCGCCCCTCGCTCTCTCCCCGTGTCCTTGTGTGTTTGGCCTGCGATGGCGTGTGGCGTTCCTGACGCGGCCCCTCGGAATACCGCGTGAGCATTTTTTGTTGTTGTCGGCCCTTTAAAACTTAGCATAAAAAAAACATTGTGCTTTATTGAAGGGCCGCGAGGATGAGGATTAATAAATTACTGGCAATAAAGATTCCCCCTCAAGGGGCTTCTTGTTTGATTACCAGGGTCCACGCGGTGTGTGTGTGTGTGTGTGTGTATACATTGTGTTCGTCTTTCGTAAACATGGGAATTCAGGAAGGAAAAGGCTTGTTTTTTCGCGGGCCCCCCCCCCCCCCCCCCCCTGTATTTACGCACCCTTCGCCGAAATCCTGTTAACCGCGTCTTGAGATATATCCCTGAAAATAGGGCTAATTTCCGCGCCGTTGTTGAAACATCTTCCCGACCGCTGTTTATTGAGAAGGGGGGTGGGGGGGGGGGAAGTTAAAAGGCTCTTTAGTCGAGCGAGAGGGACGCATTTCTGGACACAAGATGATGCCATAAAAAATGAAAAAAGGCAAAGGCTCTGCGACGCAGCGTATCAATCTGAAGCTTGGGCGGGAGGGGGGGGCGGGCGCCATAAATCACGCCATCGCAGCCCTCGGCCCCCGCCTTTAAAATCATTTAAGAGATTCAAAAGGGCCCCCGCGATTCCTCTTGAGCCGCTCGGTGAGCACTTCTTATAAAGCCTTTATGTGGCTCTCTCAGCCACCGGGGATACAAGAAAAAAAAACGTACCCACACACACACAAAAAAACCTTATTGAGACACGGCGGCCCCAAAAAACACAGCTTCTGTTCCTTGGGAACGCCAGGATGCTTTAAAGGCCGATAGCACTATCAGCCGCACAGAGGATGGGCCTGTAAAAGGAGAGGCTGTGGGTGGGTGGGTGGGTGGGTGGGGGGATTCTGTTGGTCCAATTGCCCCCCTCTTTTAATATGTTTTACAGACCCTCTTCCAGGTCTGTGTTTCTCAAAGCGTGTGGTTTACCCACATGCTGGATTTATATTAGACGATCAGATGGAACATGTGGACTTGGTGGAATGACTTGACTGTATAACTGTCACACACACACACACACACACACACACACAGGCACACACACACACACACACACACACACACACACACACAGGCACACACATACACACACACACACACACACACACACACAGGCACATGCACGCACGCACAGGCACACGCACGCACGCACACATGCACACATGCACCCGCGTACACTATCGCACATGCAAGTGCACACATACACACAAACACATGCACACACATCCTGTATAACTGATTCACACATACACACACACAGACATACCCATGCACACACACACACACCGCGCGCAGGCACACACAAACACACGCTTGGACACACACACACACACAGAGAAATGGGCCTTCTGAAATCTTTGAAGTCTTTTTCGTGTGATTTAACACAACTGAGGAAAGACAAATTATTTGGGGAAATTACGTACATTTACAATTCTGACATCAATCCCCCCACTGACCTCTGAACCTGGAGATAATAGGCACCGCCGGAGCGTGGCGCGTCACACCCTCCACACAGTATTTATGAACACATTTCTTTGGTCAGAAAATTGGATTTTGACATTCTATAAATTTAGCCAGTTAGGGCATTTTTTTCCCCCCCCTTCAATAAAACAGTCCTTTACACCGGCCCGTTTGGCGGAAATGCACAGTGTCGGAAAAGTGTCTCAGTCTTACTCCACTGGGCCCCCCCCACCTCCTCCCTCCTCCTCCCCCCCCTCCTCCTCCACCTCCTCCTCCTCCTCCTCGAAAATGGAATCGTAAAAAGTGTTCATGCTAAATGAAAAAGGGCTTCATAAAGTAGCATTACGTTGGAGTGCCCAGCCCCCGCACACTCCATCCTTATCAATACCGCCCTCTACAGCGCTTCCTGCAGCTCCCACCCTCCCCCCCCCCCCCCCCCCTCCCCAGGTCTCCCGTGAAACAAGACATAACGGGCGGAGAAAGAGCCACAGTCTGTCATTCTTGTAATATCAGATAAAAGTCTTTAAAAGCTGCAGGTCCGGGGGCTTTTTTTTCTTTTCTTCTCCCCCCCCCCCCCCCCCTCCCCCCCTTCACACACACCATGCCGGCGGGGTCTGGAGTCACCGGGATTAGCGACATAAAGCGCCAT
>JAXIVH010001484.1:7500-21956 GCA_036785325.1 Urophycis tenuis | reverse complement strand
TGTAATCTACGTAGATTCTGTCACTTCTAGAGTGCAGTCGCATTGACACTGCGGATAAAAGACAGGTTCCGAGCGATTCCGACAGATACTCCTCCGACTCTCCCAGCAAAAAAGGAAGAAAAAGAAAAGGGGGCTAGAAATGCCCTACAAATTAGCGTCCGGGGGGTGGTGGGGGGGGTCCGCCGGTTGTCCTGCTAATCCCAACGGTGTGCGGTTCCCCGGGTCTGGAGAGATCTCGGTTCCACTTTAAAATCCCCCGTTGTTCGCACGTTGACTTAATTCACCAGGCGACGAACGGGCGAGAGAACCATCCGTTACGAGCGGCGCGCAGGGTGAGCGCAGGGTGAGCGGCGGCAGCGGCGGCAGGATTCCCCGTCGCACATTCCTCAGTCAGCGGGACCCTCTTCGGCATCTATGCCGGTCGAGCGCTCTGTGACTCGGCAGACCCGCGGCAGTAGCAGCACCTCCCATCCCAGTCCGGGAATGCACTTTATGTACGCCGCGATGAGTGTGTGTGCGCGCGTGTGTCTGTGTGCGTGTGTGTGAGCGTGTGAGAGAGTGTGAGTTGTAAAAAAAAAAAAAAGAGCCGGTGCTGGTGGATTCCGCAGGAGCGAGAGAGAGAGAGAGAGAGAGAGCGAGAGAGTGAGAGTGAGAGTGACTGTGGCGGTGAACTCTGTGCGCTGCAGCTGTGGCACCGTGCAAGTCTTGCTCTCGACTGACGAGGGCGTCGTAGGTGCTGCTGCGGCGGAGTGCGAAAGACGTGAGTGGAAGGGGGCGAGAGAGGAAGCGAGAGGGAGCGCGTGAGCGAGAGCGAGAGAGAGAGAGAGAGAAGTGAGAGAGAGAGAGATAGAGAGAGAGAGCGGGAGGCGCGTTGCCTTGGAGTTGATTACAGAGACTGGACAGCGATTGGAGCCGACGGCGGTTTTTGCCTCGGTGCGAGATACTGACTTTGCCTTTGTTTTCACCCTAAAAAAAAAAAAAAAAACCTTTGACTCACCCGCAGTGACACTCTGCGTTCTGGAAGGGGGGGTGGGTGTGGGGGTGGGGGTGGGGGGGGCTGCTATGGGGGCTAATTGTAGTAAACACACACACACCACACACACACACAGTCACACACGACAAAAACGGAAAAATCCCTTGCCAACTGTCTCTGGAGGCGCGACGCAGCAGCCGACGAGTCATATGCCGAGCGCCGCAGCTGAGCGAATTTATTTTTCTATGTTTATGTAATGCATTCATTCCGGCGTGAAGGGGATTTGGCGGTGCCGAAAGGGGAATCGACGCAAATAGGCTACAATAACGGGCGCGGTGATTGGATGATCTGACTTTAATATCTAATCAGTGGGAGATGTAGAGATTAGGACGTATTGCGACATCGTTAGGGAATGTGCATACTTTTTCTCCCTTTTTTGGGCGAATGACACGTTTTAAAGCATTTCCTTGCTCTTTGATGTTGTGTTACATGCGTTCGGAGCAACGACCCTGTAGTTATAGGCGATAAATATTGCAATGGTGTAATTATGTAATCAGGCTTTTAATGAGGAAATTCCATGTTTTGGTGCGCGGGTGCGATTACTTTGAGAGGCAATAGGCAAGAAACAGGCCTATATAATTTTTATATTACTTTTTGATATACTTACATTTATCATATAGCCTATATATCATTTCATATTTCTTATTTTTCGCATATTATTAATGTTTTACATGATGTATTTATTTATTAATGATATAGTATGGATTATCCATATTTATATATGTATATATTATGTATTATAAATGGACCATGAGAAATGTTACGACTATGAACGAGTTCAGATGAATCGTCATTGGAGGCTGCACGATGCGTTTCTGGTCAAGGTCAACAGAATAAACCAAATAAACACACACAGCCAAACAAACAAGACGCAATAATCATAATAATAATCCGTCCCAGTACAGAGCGCGCGCGAGCCAGCTGACCATTATTACATAGACATCCCTACCTGGGAACGGGAGAGTTGGGAGGGGGGGGGGGGGGGGGGGGGGGGGAGTGGTGAGTGAGTGGAGGAGCATCCCGCGCTACTGCAGCATCCTCCTCTTTCTCTCTCTCTCTCTCCTCCCTCCACACGCTGCTCCTCCGTCAGAAGGCGCGTCCTGCGTGGAAACGGTGGACCACAGCACCACCTACAGGCCATACTCTCTGCGCCCGGCCACGGGGACGAGGCGGAGTTGAACGCGCGTTTGGAAAAAAAAAAAAAAAATGTCAATGAGGCAATTTTGCCGATTTGCAATTTCAATGTTATTTCGTGCGCAATTCCGTGTGATACGAAAAGCGCTCGAATTAGTTAAACATGCCACATTGTAAAGTCCCCAAAAAAAGTCCAGTTGGCCTCATCGGGACAGCGGACAAGCCGGTCCACCTGCACGCGGCAGAGCCTCTCTGCACAGAGGCGTCATCACCGTGGGACAAACGCAGTTGTCGCTCGTTACACTAAAATGGGTCTGCTCCGCTCACGCACCAGGGCACAGTTAGTAGACTATACACCGGCGGAGGTAACCTGCACGTCGACGGTAGAGACCCTTTATCACGGAGCTGTCACAGCAGGGTGAAGCACAGGTGTGGCTCCCAACATTAACATTGGGTCGTCGTCGGTGGCAGGTGTTTCTATTTCTATATCTACCGGTATGCATGTAAAATGTGCCAGCAGTGGTCTAAGAAGGTGTGGTCTATTTCTGGTATATGCTGCTACATGAAAAGGAGCAGACACCATAATTAGTGTGGCGGGCAAACTCCTGTGATTGTCCCACGACGTGTGCGCCTCTGTGCGGAGCCTGCCTCATCTCGAGCGCACGTTTCTGTCAAACTCCATGTCAACCGAATCTGTTGTTCCACATGTTAGATCCGTTCATTCATCATTCGTGTCTGGGATGTCCCCTGACGTGTACCCCTGAAACATACAATTTGAAGAACAGAGGTCAGCGGCGTCATCCTCGTCCACGCACCCAATTAAATTAAACCAACAGTCTGAAATGACGCATGCGGCTGCTGCACAAAATCAATAGTGTTGTTTTTAAACAGATAACGGTCAATGGGCAACGCCAACCGCCTTTTGATTAAATGTGCAACGCCAATCGCCTTTTGATTAAATGTGCAACGCCAATCGCCTTTTGATTAAATGACCCTGTGAAATAACTTTCCGATGACTGATTCAATATTTAGGTCAATTGTTGTTGGGTCAAATGACCCCCCCCCCCCTGCTACATATTTGATCAGTCGACGAGGAACTGACATTTACTATTGATGTTGAGTAAGAGTCATAATTATCCAAGGGCACCAGTGTCCTGAGGTTATTCTCAAGCTATCTATAGCAGCAGCCACTGTAGACTAAATGGGGATTTCAGCTGTTTTTTCATTTATGTATTTATTTATCTTCAACTCTTCGCTTATTTTACTCAATGTTATTCTAAAGATGTAATTGACGGCTAATTGATATTGCTATCTTTGATCTATAGCACCTTCCAGAGATACGAGCTAATTATTCATGCTTGCTAATTGCCTGATATTCTCATTTGTGATAATTGCCACGGCTCTTAAGATGGCCTTGATGTCAACACAGGAGGCTGAATGGGAATGTCAGAGCCCCTCTTGAGAGGGGATCACTCAATACACTCAAATGCCCATTGTTTGGATTTTTATCTCCATGGCAGGGTTTTATACAAATAAATAAAAGACAGACAACGTGTTTTGTGCGTTTTGTGCATTTTGTGCATTTTGCACTTCGACGACTTGTTGTTTTTTTTTTTTTTTTACACACAAGGAATAGCGAGATCACTTGTCAGCGATCTCACTCCGTGTGAAGTTCACGCCAGAAATAAAGACTCGGAGAATCGAACGCGCGACGATGTGAGGATGGAGCGAGCTCAGGCACGTAGGCCCACGGAGATCTTTCAAACACCACTACCCCCCCCCCCCCCCCTTGACCCCACTGGCACTGACCCCACCGCAACTTGTGTTTATGTCAAGACCGCCAACGACTGAAAAGAAGTAATGCAGTTTCGTTTTTCCGTTCTCGCGCCAGCCGCGACGGCCGTGCGGTGCTTCGGACCCGTTGGGGTTCTGAATGTTTATTTATGTGGGGGGGGGGGACAGACTGCAGTGTCTCAGAGTCTGGCCGGCGTGGTGGACGATGTGGGCGCTGTGTTTTTCAGTCTTTATGGGAGCGCACTGACCAAACGGAGCTCTCCATTTGTCTTGCAAATGAGATAATGACTTATTGAAACAACATGAATGGCTTTGATGAAGCCCCCTTTGTACGCACTCAAGTGGGTAGCAGGGGTGTGCGCGTGCACGCGTGTGTTGTGTGTGTGTGTGTGTGTGTGTGTGTGGGCATGTGTGTGTGTGTGTTTGTGTGTGTGTATGCGTCATGTGTGTGTCCATTTTGCCAGCTGGCGCAGTGTTACTTCAGTGAACCTCCTCATCCTCCCATCATTTGCGTGTGTGTGTGTGTGTCTGTGTGTGTGTGTGTGTGTGTCTGAGTGTGTGTATCTGTGTGGGTGTGTCTGTGTGTGTCTTGTGTGTGTGTGTGTGTGTGTGTGTGTGAGTGTGTGTGTCTGTGTGTGTGTGTCTGTGTGTGTGTGTCTGTGTGTGTGTGTCTGTGTGCGTGTCTGAGTGTGTGTGTATGTGTGTGTCTCTGTGTGTGTGTGATTGTCTGTGTGTGTGTGTGTGTGTGTGTGTGTGTGTGTGTGTGTGTGTGTCTGTGTGTTTGTGTGTGTGTGCGTGTGTCTGTGTGTGTGTGTGTGTGTGTGTGTGTGTGTCTGGTGTGTCTGTATGTGTGTGTGGGTTGGCATACATATACACATTGTTTCTCTTCCGAGTTGACACATAGCAGCCAGCAGCTGTACATGCTACATGGCTGCTACATGGTTTATCTTAAGCCCGTGGGGGAACAGAGCTACACACACACACACACACACACACATACAACCAGTCACAGAGGTACTCTGTTCCCTGGGGTAAAACACACACACACACACACACACACACACACACACACACACACACAGTCACACATGCATAAATGCACATTAACACACACACACACACAAACACACACACACACACACACACACACACACACACACACACACACACACACACACACACACACACACACGCACATGCACACACATACACACACACAGGCACACACACATGCACACACACACACACACACACACACACACACACACACACACACACACACACACACGCACACACATGGACAAACAGACACACACACACACACACACACACAGTCACACATGCATACATGCACATTAACACATGCACCCACATGCACACACACACACACACACACACACACACACACAGGACTGAACAGACGCTCACACTCACACTGTATCCCCACACATAATAGACATTCATTTCACATCTGTTACTGTATTGACCCGAATGGCAGAGGCCACCGAATAGCAAATGTGGCTACATCTGTTCAATAAATGCAAATACGTTATCACAATAATATTTACACGGTGACAGCGGTGTTGTGTAGCTAATGTACATGTCGTCTTGACCCCTTCAGACTCCAAAATGGTCGAAGTCTCAGAGTTTTAAACTTGAAGAGCAACAACAATGGTGAAATCTGTAGAATTCGTCAATTTCCCAACCAAGGACGGAGAGGGAGTTGGCGGAAGGTTTGACGTGGGGATTCTGACAACGACTAGAATAACAATAAAACATTTTAATAAACCTTTATCTGACTCCATATTTTTGGTACACTACCACTATGTGCGGTTAACGCACTAATTATAACCGTGTTTTCCTCTCGAGGCAGGCTAACCCCGGATGATTGTTGGTAATTGAAATGTCTTTCCCGAACCTTTGAGTCCCCCCGCAGAGATGGATACTATGCCCCTTCACCCTTCATGGTTCTTAGGCAGAGTACTATGATTCCTTTATACCGTCTCCAAAGCGGGTTACATCATAATTACTTAGCGTAACGATGAGGCCAGATAGATACACGAGTAAACCCGATTCAAAGCCTCCGAGTTCACTCGTTCTACCTCGGCTCTGCTCGATGAGCTACTTCTACTGTCGTCACAGGAAGAACTACTCGCTGAATAACCATGTCCATAGCGGAACACCTCGCGGTTCTAATTGAACTCAAATTCGGTAGGACCAGGGCATTCCTTTAGGAATAAACATTTATTAGACAGATGCAAGTCACTAACCAAACAAAAAATAAACACAGTGAGGAATGATTAATTACAACACTACAAACGGTTATAGGAAAGCATACAAAGAATACAAGATAATAATCAGGGAATGAAAATACCTGGGTTGTAGGAATGCGGCTACACGCATAGAGCGTGGGAAGTTCTGGCTACAGATGTCTTCCCTGAGCAGTGTCTCTCATCTTCTTATATACTGTTTTTCTAAGTTATACAATCACTTTGTTTACGGGACCATATGGTAATTACTTTATTATCTAAAACCATTGGCTGTTGTTTTCCCAGAGTCTCAACTGTTGCTTGAACCCCTGTGGAGATCTGGGCGTTACCTAATTTATTATGCATTGGGAACCTTAAACTCTAAGTTCTGTATAATACTCATCTAATTGCCTAATGAGACCAAGACCATTTTACTACACTTACAGTGACAATGAAAACGATACTAAACATGTTATGACAACTACATTATAAAGTAATACAATTGTTTCCATATATTTTCTCCTCATTTACCTCGGTGTGATTCCCTGACCCTTAGGGGGTCGGGAGGAGGTCAGTGAATTACAAAGTAAACCAACAGTCATGCATCCACACTTCCCCCTTCACCCCTTTTCTTCAAAGGTTGAGAGTGGGTCAGTATATGACATCGTAAAAACCAGTCATTCATTCCTCTGCAGTGTCTGCAGGAAACAAACCCCCCACATCCCTTACTGCATCACAGATCAAGACAACAAAAAGATCCCAGCTAAGATTTTATATTCCTACAGTCCTCCGCTTTGACCAGAGAAGGTCTCCTGGATCCCGGCCTCGAAGGTCATCAGTGTGTTGTCGTTCAGATCCTCCCGACCGGGTTTCAATCAAAGCTGGGGCCTGGCTGATGGCTGTAATCTGTTAAGGATGAAGGATGTGCGAGTGTCCTTCCGCAACAGTCCGATCGTGTGCCGGAAATAGCAACACTGGAGTGTGGTGATGGTGAGGATGAGGACACTGGCAATGACACATCCTCTGAACACCCAGTCCCACCAGGTGTAAGCGTACTGGGCAGCCTGGGTGGTGGAGCTGGTCAGAATTTCGGCCGTCTTTCGAGCCAGGTTAGCTTGTACCTGGGCCTGGTTCAGATGGTAGTCCGTGCGCCGAATGACCTGCTCCACCAGCGCCATGGTGTCCGTCAGTGCCCGCGTGCCCTCCTCGTAGAAGGTGTCCTCCCACCAGGGAGAAATGTCCAGGTTCAGTGGAACTCTCCCCAAGATGTTGATCTGTCCCATGGAAAAGTCCTCTGTCACTTCCAGACAGAAGCTGTGGTTTGCCGGACAGGTCAACCCTCCATAGGAGAAGACAGTCATCTCACTGAGGACACACCACTGAGTGTCCGATACCTGAATGGCATCAGCGTGTCCATGTAGCGACTGAACATTGATTAACTTGGTATCATTTAAAGAGGAGCGTTGCAATGTGTTACAAGTACAAACAACATAACTAGACGTTTCATGACAACAGGTTCGTGTAGTAAACAAGGTCTCAGTCCCTTTTACGGTCATATACCCAGTAATGTGGTCCCATTTTAAAACCTGATCCTTCACCACCGTTCCGAGTGAACGTATGGTGGTAGAATTTAGAAACACCTGGTCAGGATGAATTAATGGAAAACTTGCAAAAAATCCTATACACCCAGTACATTCATTCCCTGTGTACATCATTACAGCAGTTAATAACTCTGAATAATGGATATTTTTCATTTTTTCTGATAACATCCATCTATCGAGATCTAAGAGTTGTATGAGATCGCTTAGTGCATGTCTTGGGGATTTACGTAAACGTAAATCCAATATCTCTTGTTTAGCAGCAGCAAATAAGTCTTGCGCATATGTACGGCAAGCCACGGCATGTTCTAAGGTACGGGTCTGGTTAAAAAGGGTACGGCTAGCGATGAGAAGCGCCTGAGCTTCAGACCTAACTGCCTTGATTATGTTCTCATTACTGTTAGTAAGATGTTGGAAACCAGTGGCCACCTGGTTTGCCAACCATGCTGAGTATTGAGATTGGCCCGTTATCCTATATGTGTTAGTAAGGGAATTAGCCGAGCCGAAGAGACCTGTTACATCAGCTAATAAGTCTCTTCTGGCTCGAACCTGGGGGATTTGGACCGCGAGTCGGTCCTTGTAATCAGAAATTAAGTCCTCGATACGTGTCTGAAGCCATGTGTAGGTTTCATTATGTTGCCTACAATGTTGGACATATGCTGACAAGACATTAGAGATGTTATATGTTACATGCGCCATAACAAGATTCATATCATGCAATAAGGTTTTGTTCACATTTCCCTTGATTAGACCGCCCGGGGGAATGGGATACAACTTTGGACACTGCGTGGGTTTTTGATATCCACAGGTGGTTAAATTAAAGCATTCTTTAACTGACCATGTACAGTTTTCCCCACTAGTATATTCGGTAGAGTGGTATTCACATTGTCCAATACAGTATGTTCCCTCCCGCCGGGTTGTCCATACAAAGGGTTTTGGTTTGAGCCGATCTCCTGTTGGGATGGAAAGGTTATAGGTCACATCATGATATGCTATATGTGAAGCATTATGTGGAACAAAGTGTGTGCAGCGGTAAGCCGCTGGTTCTAGATCCTTTGTGCGATAGCACTTTTTCGGATCCAGCCCCTGATTGTCATTTTTATACCAGATTTTCATGATGCCTTCATCAGAATCTGGGAAGCTCTTCAGCTGATAAATGATGGTGAGATTTACAAATTCTCTATTGTGACGAGTGTATGCGGTGATGTTTTGTGTGGCAGGATGGGTGGATCCTGAACTACAACAAATGTGTGTGTCACAATTTGGTTCCAGCATTACACCGGGAGGCCAGGTAACTAGTTGTTTGGGTTTGAGAGTTATATGAGGTGTGTCTGGCCCCTTAACATATTTCCACACCCATCTGCCGCATTTGAAGTTGTGTGTGGGAAAAACTCTTTGGCCCAGCTTGATGCACCCTGGCCCCGAAACTTTTCTTACGTCTGGAGTCCATGGGATCGCGCTGTTTGCCCTGAAATACACAAACCAGACAGTTATCCAGTCACAGGTTTCTTATACAGTTTACATTGAGACATGTGGTACCATCTTAGTTTTCCTCTGATAGTCAGAGCCACACAGCTGTTACAAACAGCTTTGATCTCATATGGCCCATGCCATCGTGGGGAAAAAGTGTTTTCTTTTACAAACACTCGTACCATCACCATGTCTCCGTCTGTGAATTGAACTTCAGGGTTTGGGTTAAACTGGTTATCATTGTTCAGGTCTGATTGTTGCTGTTTTAACGTTGCCTGAGTTTGCAGTATCTTAAGTCGTTCTTGCAACTGCGTCAGTACTGTCTGTTGTTTTGCAACAGTCAGTGGTCCCAAATCTGTTGGAGAGATTGTTGGGTCAATGGGAAGTTTCATGACCCGCCCCGTCATTAGCTCATGTGGGCTGATGCCCGTTGCTCTTGATGGTGTTGCTCGTAGCACTGTCAGCACTGTGGGTAGTGCATCTATCCACTTATTGTGGTACTGTGCTATGTGTTTTGCAATATGTTCTTTTATGGTGCGGTTTGCGCGCTCCACCATTCCGGAACTCTGCGGCCTGTAAGGGACATGAAATTTCTGGACAACATTAATCATTTTGCACATATCTTTCATGACCTGTCCTGTGAAGTGTGTTCCTTGATCCGATTCGATCTGGATCGGTGCCCCATAGAGAGGGATGATTTGATTCGCTAATACCCGTGCCACCGTGTGAGCCGAATTATTCCGAGTGGGAATAGCATCAACCCATTTGGAGAATTTGTCAATAATGACTAGGCAATAGCGATACCCCCCTTTGGCACTGGGAAGCGGACCAATGAAATCCATCTGTAACTGCTCCCAAGGCCCTTTTGGCGGCGGTGGTCTACCTAACCTGACACGGCCGGGTACCCCTTGGTTTACAGCGGCGCATACCAGACAGGCGTCGCACCACCGGTGTATGTCTGCAGACATCTGTGGCCACCAGAAGTAGCGTTGGATCAGGTGCAATGTGCGATCAGCAGAGACATGAGCGTATTCGTGATAGAGCTTAATGACAGGTTTCTGAAGGGCGGGCGGAACAACATATTTGTTGTCATGTAGGATAATGCCTTCAGGTGTTGTGACTAACGGATCCTGCTTTAATGAGGGTGTTAGTTCTCCATCAGGGAGCCAGAGTTCTTGTTGATATTGTTTCAAATCAATGGGTGTTACTTGGATTGCAGATACGGAGGGGACAGGGGTTTCGTGTGGAGTGTACTCCTCACCTCTCGTTGCGGCGAGTTTGGCCAACTTGTCCACGATGTTGTTGTTTTCCTCATGTATAGTGGGGTTTTTAACTATGTGTGCGCGGACCTTTACAACTGATAGCGGAGCTTCGTGCGCCTTAATTGCCTCCCAGATAGCCTTAATTGTGCTAAAGTGTTTAATTGGCGTGCCCGCCGACGTCAGGAAATCTCGCAATTGCCACTGAGTGATGTAGTCCTGTACAACGCCGAACGCATACTGACTATCCGTGTAGATGCACAGCGGTTCGGTGTGGGTTTGGATAGCATGTAGCATGGCAACAAGTTCTGCCTGTTGTGCGGACATTACGGACGGAAGCTTTAACAATAACGATTCACCGGCGTCCGAGCCCGAACCCTGCGGTGTCCATATTGCGCAACCTGTATGGAAATGTCCATCCTCCCAGAACCGGGAGCCATCAATGTAAACTCGGGTTTGTCCCGGAACTTCCGCATCGATCACCGGGCTACGAGCTTCTGGGCCCGGTTCGCATACGTGAGGCTGTCCCTCGATTTCGCCGAGCAAGTGGGGAAGAATCCGGGTGTGTTCTACCGTGACATCGCGTGCCTGGATGTCTGTTAACCATCGGGCTAAACGTTGTGCGGACACCCCTTTGATTCGACCCTGGATTAGCATTTGTACCGGAGTGTGCATTGTGTGGACTATGATAGGTTGGAAACCCACGATGGGTTCGGTTGTCGCTATCATCCAATGTGTGGCGAGTACCTGTTGGCTGCATGGGTCGAAGCCTTTTTCGACGGACGATTTTTTCCGGCTATAGTACGCAATGGGCCGCAGTTTTCCTCCATGGTCCTGAGCTATGACGCCGCTGAGAGTTTCGTTGTGGGCGTCAACCTGAATGTGGAACGGTTTAGCTGGGTTTGGCAGCCCCAGAGCTGTCGTTTTTCGCGATTTGGGCCTTGTCCCGGTTTAGCTTAAAACCTGCATTCCCCAGCCTTTTCAGAACCTTATCCACGAGTTCCAGGTGGTCCTGAAGGGACCCCCCTGTTGAAACAAGAATGTCGTCTACGTAATGAATGACGTCACCTGTTGTCAACAATGGTTCCAAGATGTCTGCCACCGCTCTGTGAAAGATAGTAGGAGAATTATGCATGCCTTGGGGCATTCTTTCCCACGTGTATTGGATCTGATTTATGGTGAACGCCAATTTCCACTGATCTTTGCGCTTTACTTTGATCGACCAAAATCCGTTTTTGATGTCCAGAACAGTGAACCATTTCGCATCGGCTGAAATTTGCGTGAGCAGTGTGGATGGGTTAGCAACAATCGCGGTAGCTTTGGGAATGACGCGGTTTAGTCTCTGATAATCTATGCATAATCGCCATTTACCATTAGGTTTGGGGACCGGGAGGCATGGACTATTGGTTGTTGAGCTACAACGACGCACGATGTTTCGCATCTCCAGTTGTTTAACAATCTCATGGACGGCTGCCTCCGCCTCTGGTTTGATGCGATACTGTTTTTGTGGGGGAGGTGGCTCCCCATCGATGGCTACCTCGAAGTCTATCATCCCACAATCGTGTTCGTGTTTCGCCCACACGGTGCTGTGTTTGTCGACAAGCTGTTGAATTGGGTCTGGAGCAGAAAGGGTTAGCGCGTGCACTCGCTTCGGCTTTCGATGCTTTATCGCCAATTCAGTGTTGATTTCTATTTGCTTCTCGCAACAGCGAATTACAAACCCATGTTTATGCATAATGTCCATGCCCAGTATGGTCCCTTCACTGTTGTCTGGCAAATACCAAAAAGGCTCAGATATTACAGCTATCCCTAAGTCTAACCGGACTGGTTCTGTTAGAGTTGCTGTTAATATTGTGTCACTGATGCCGGAGAGTTGAGTTGTTACGTTTGTTAGGGGTAAGGATATGTTGGTGCATGAGCAGCAGGCTCCAGTATCAACTAAGACATTGACTAACCGGCCTCCGAGATTAGCCCTTATTTTGCGCAGGTCGCGGGGCCGGCGGAGGAGACGGTTCCTCCTCTGGCTCCGGGTCGGACGGCGATTCGGAGTCAGATGCTAAGCCTGCAATAGCCACTCGCCGTTGGGCTTGTTCATACATCATTGCGTCGTCTTCGTCGCTGTCTACCGATTGACTAAACGGGGTCGTCGATCGTACGGCGGCGATTTTAAGTTTAGCAGCGGGGATACCCCTTTTAGCGCAACATTCTTCTAACACGGCGGTATACTCTTGTTTACGATCTAACTCCTTCTGCAGGTCACGGATTTGTTCTCCCCACGCGCTACTATTACGCGCCCAGCACTGTTTATCGTAAGCGAAACTTTCGACTTGGGCCCGGAGTTGCCTAAGTTCGTCGGTACGGGTTTTCTCGATTATTCGAACGTTGGCTAACTCGGTCGACAGCTCGGATACCATATCCTGCTCGTTGCGGCGGAGTAGATAGATTATTGCGGCGGGAAGGTCTCGAAATTTGGTCTTAGACTTGAGCTTATGGCCCTCGTCTCTATACCACGATCCTATGTCCTGGTTATTGGACGTTGGGGTAATTCCTACTGAGTTCAGGCGGCGCAGGACGTCTTTAAGGCTTTCAGCGATTGAATTCATAACCTCCTCGTCCCAGCCTGTACTTTCATTTCCCTGATGACCGGCCATGTTTTCCCCGATAACTTTTCCCCACCAGCTTTCTATGGTCGCTGGTCTACTTGGGTATGTCGACCCGTTCTATCAAAACGTGCCTATATGTGCGTGGCGTGCGTAACTTGCCCTCAAAATTGGTATTGATCGATAGATTTACTCACCACAGTTGCAGGTAAACAAGCACGAATGCGATTGCAAACCTCATCGCCTGGGAGTGAGCCTGAGAGTCGCTGGAATCCCGTCACCCACACGTGCGGTTGTTGTCGTCACGTGGTCACGTCAGGGTCACCACTGTAGAATTCGTCAATTTCCCAACCAAGGACGGAGAGGGAGTTGGCGGAAGGTTTGACGTGGGGATTCTGACAACGACTAGAATAACAATAAAACATTTTAATAAACCTTTATCTGACTCCATATTTTTGGTACACTACCACTATGTGCGGTTAACGCACTAATTATAACCGTGTTTTCCTCTCGAGGCAGGCTAACCCCGGATGATTGTTGGTAATTGAAATGTCTTTCCCGAACCTTTGAGTCCCCCCGCAGAGATGGATACTATGCCCCTTCACCCTTCATGGTTCTTAGGCAGAGTACTATGATTCCTTTATACCGTCTCCAAAGCGGGTTACATCATAATTACTTAGCGTAACGATGAGGCCAGATAGATACACGAGTAAACCCGATTCAAAGCCTCCGAGTTCACTCGTTCTACCTCGGCTCTGCTCGATGAGCTACTTCTACTGTCGTCACAGGAAGAACTACTCGCTGAATAACCATGTCCATAGCGGAACACCTCGCGGTTCTAATTGAACTCAAATTCGGTAGGACCAGGGCATTCCTTTAGGAATAAACATTTATTAGACAGATGCAAGTCACTAACCAAACAAAAAATAAACACAGTGAGGAATGATTAATTACAACACTACAAACGGTTATAGGAAAGCATACAAAGAATACAAGATAATAATCAGGGAATGAAAATACCTGGGTTGTAGGAATGCGGCTACACGCATAGAGCGTGGGAAGTTCTGGCTACAGATGTCTTCCCTGAGCAGTGTCTCTCATCTTCTTATATACTGTTTTTCTAAGTTATACAATCACTTTGTTTACGGGACCATATGGTAATTACTTTATTATCTAAAACCATTGGCTGTTGTTTTCCCAGAGTCTCAACTGTTGCTTGAACCCCTGTGGAGATCTGGGCGTTACCTAATTTATTATGCATTGGGAACCTTAAACTCTAAGTTCTGTATAATACTCATCTAATTGCCTAATGAGACCAA
>JAXIVH010001483.1:0-21993 GCA_036785325.1 Urophycis tenuis | reverse complement strand
GTATGGGACAAGACCAGCATATAGGCTACGATGCATCAGTGATATCACCAAGCCAGTACACAACATCCTCCAGACAGGAGGTTAGATTGAGCACTTCTGTAGCAAAAGTGGAAAGGCAGCACATTGTCCTATAGTGTGGACAGTCCCGTGCGCGTAATGGTATCAGCTAATACATTACAACCCGCAGCCCGTCACAAACCGCCAAGTACTCTCACACAGAATAAAGACATCTTAACATCCTAAACTGCGTAATCGCCTTCAAACACACCATTCAACCAAACGCGGTGTCACCCAAAACCGAACAGCACAGTGGCATCGAACCTATTTCGGACTGTCAGAGCGAGAACGTCCGGAGCGGACGGGAACAACACGTGCTCCGGCTGTTGCATAATCTCCCATGTGCTGGTCCTTGCCATTACATGACAAAGTAGTTGCAAAAAATAAATAAATAAATAACCGTCTATTTGACCTAGGTCATTTTTTAACTTGGAAAACCTCGAGGCTTACACCCCCCCCCCCCCCTGCAGGCTAGGTTTTAGATAGGAGAGGTTCCAATGACGCGTTAAGGATAAACAGGCTGACGGACACGCTGTACGCGTAAAGGAGCGTCCTTACTACCGGCTCAGTGGCCGGTCCTCGAAAACAACCGCCAGCGAGCATTAAGGCCACAGGTCTCCGGACGCTCTGGTTCCCCTGGACGGCAGCGACACCACCTCCACCACCCCACACCCTGGTGCTGAAGGAACAGCTCCAACCACCGCACTTTTACCCCCCCCCCCCCCCCCCCCCCCCCCCCCCCCCCCCGCACACACACACACACACACACACACACACACACACACACACACACTATTTCCCAATTAACTGGTCACGACATTCACAACTACCCCCCCGCCTCCGATAGGATAGCCCGCCGTAGTGGGTTAACACGCATTACCCCGATCCCGAATGCAACTCATTTTACATGCTCACTTTCGGTCCACTTCGATTCCTCCTACAGTGTGGGAGCGAACCTTTTCGTTCGTTCAGCGGTGAGAGCTCATCACCGGCATTTGCCTAGCAGGACATCTATCCATCCACTGGCCGGGCGACCGCCTCGGCGCTCAACTGTCCTTTTATTTATGGTCGATAGGAAGCCTCCCGGCCGTGAGAGGTGCAGTCCGGGTCTCCCTATCCGAACGCATATGTAGTAGCGCAACAACCACAGACAGAGTGAATAAGGCACGTTTAGGCCAACGGCGTTCGCTTCAAAACGGGACTCACGGGGAGTCAAATGCAATTTCATTCAATAGCAAAAAAAAAAAAAAAGAAAGAAAGAAAGAACGAGCCGTCCTTACCCAGAGTTTTCTTTTGGTGCAATGGGGAAGGGGGTGGGGGGAGTGGGGTGGGGGACCAACTCCACCGCTCTTCCCTTCTTCACGCGTCTCTCGTCCCCATCCAAGACCACACAGGTGCTGCTGCTGCTGCTGCTGCTGCTATGCTGCTGATGCTGATGCTGATGCTGCGCTATCCGCCGGGACGCGTACGTTCACGGCGAGCCGCGCTGTCCTTTATCGTACACGGCTTTCATGTGCACGTGAAAGACGAGCGCGGGTATACCGGGGTAGGGCTTTCTATACGTGAACTCCAATGTAGTCCGCGCCCGCGTTATTAGTGGGCTGTGGAAATCGCTGTTAGAAGCATTTCTATGAGAGACGCAGCTCCCCTGACTGCAGAAGTCCCACCCCCCTGCAGTGCAACTTCTACACTTGGTGGCGGTGCGTGCAGGAGCCCGGGCCACTGCTGGACGCTCACCAATAAACGGCCACCACACAGCAATACGCCGCCTCATAAATCAGCCGACCTTTGCGTTCTTACGCTGCTACGGTCGCCAGTGGAGATAAACGGGGTGAGGAGGATACAGACCAGAGGAAGAGTGCGTGTGCGTGTGCGTGTGTGTGTGTGTGTGTGTGTTGTGTGTGTGTGTTGGGGGGGGGGGTCCTTGTCCTCTTGAATTAAGAACGTATTATTGAGGTATGATATTGATGATATAGCCATTTAATAGCCGTTTAGTTAATTAATTAATTTGTTTAGTGCATCACGCAATTCTATAAACGGTGCATTTACAGCCTTGCATCTTTCCCAGCATCATGTTTATCTGGCGTCCTCAAATGTCATCTCGTATGATATCTCGTATGAATATCATATGTTATGATATTCTTGTTTGGCATATGAATTGCAAAAGGTCACAGGCTGCTTTGCCATCATTTGTTATTCAATATGTAATGCAACTTGGAATTCACATTTGTTATACTTTTAAATGTGAACATGTATCTTGTTCAATATTGCCTTGTGTATCACCATGGTGCAATAGAGGTTATATATGACATTTAGCAAGCATTAACAAGCATAAGATGCACTTTATATTCCAAACGCTGAAAAATAAAATCAAATGAAAAAACAGGACAAGCTTAATTTGTGTCTTTGAAGCACTTTATTTTTAACCAAAACAAATACCTTGCATGGAGCCACGTGGATTTTAAGAAACGCCTAAAAGCGATGAATAAAGAATTTACCAATAAGTGTAGCAAGTATGCGTTTTGTTGGCCCCATGTTAAGTTCATAGGAGGAGGAGTCAAGTTTGCGTGTACGTCGCGCCATTCAAATGAGCATGGCTAATGTCAAGTGAGAATCCACGTCACACCTTTCCCCCTCACATTCAGGCAGCAACACTCAACAGCACGCACTTGGAAACCCTGAAAGCCCTAGCACCCGCCCTACAGGTCACCCCATTGGTTGTAGACACCTGTGGCGGAGCCATAATAATGTGGGTGCAACGTGATTGACAGGCACTTGCACTCATTGGGGTTTATTTGGGCTTTCTTGCCATTACCGTGTAGCGGTCCAAGACTCAAGAAAAATAAATAACAGTAATTGTTGACAACTTGCATAAAAGTACTGAAAATATCAAGTGCTATTCAACAACATTTTCAGCTCGCCTCTCTTCTACATCCTGAGTGACACTTTCTGGAGCTCATGGTTTTGTGATGGTTAGGGTTTAGGTATTGGCTTTGCCGCTGGTCAGAGTATTGGGTTTCAGAGGGTGTTTTTTAGGCCGTTGTAATGGCTGGTTAAGTTTAGGATACATGTTGTGGCATCGTGTGTGTGTGTGTGTGTGTGTGTGTGTGTATGTGTGTGTGTGTGTGTGTGTGTGAAGGACGGGCACAATCAGTGCTCAGTTTGTTGCCAACCGTGTCCCTCTCTACTGGGGGTGTTACAATTACAACAGCTGGTCACAAACATGGTGCACAGAAATCAAATACAAAAAAAAAAAAAAAAAACCCAGCCACATTGACCAGCACAGATCCACTGGTGTGTTGGTCCACTGGCTCTGTAGAGGACTGAGGCCAACATTCTTGAGTGCAGCAACACTCTGGAGTATTTAGAAGACATTTTGAATCGGTCGATCAGAACCAGTTTCTAAACTCTTATTGACTATAAAGCTGCTTCTCCGTGTCAATACAGTGATCCACAGCAGAGCTACTGTAGCCGCCAGCGCTGGATATAACAGACTGATGAGTGCCATCTTTGAGTGACGATGCATCCTTCCACTGTAGGGTGGGGATCTGGGCTGAAAGACAGCAGCGTTCAGCCACCCACTGCAACATTACATTTAGTAGCAGGGGTAGGAATGTTGTTTTGATACAGCCGCCAACAAGTGCAGAGGAGTCACATCTGCAAGTGAGGAAATAATGGTGTTTATCCAAACACCACTCAGATGTTTCCTGGGAATGAGGAAGGGCTGTCACATTGCCTTAGCAATTTCTTTAAAAAAAAAACACAATAAATAATGATAATAAAAGATTACAGGCCTCAACAGGGTATCTGCACATCAGGCACACGTCTGCCGCATGTACAAGACGAGGACTCGAGTCACAGCAAGGACACTCCGCCATCCTGAATTGGATTAGACTTGCATTCAGCAGACCCTTTTATCCAAAGCGACTTACAAAAAAAAGTACATTTGTCAAAAAAGGTGAAACAGTTCAATGCTGTTAATGCAGTAAGAAAGTCACCGGAACAAAGTTCAAAGCATTTCAATTGCTAGTTTAACCATGGCTAGATTAACTGAACTACTGTATATTGAACAAGGCCAAAGGGCTGACCTCTTCTGGATGAGGGGCTGGCCGGTCTCCACAATAGGGGGCGTCTCGCACCACTGAAGGTGCACATTGGCACAACAGTCAGTTTCCCCTCCCAGTTCATAGACAGACAGACAGACAGACATACTTTATTGATCCCTGAGGGAAATTGCATGCATAGAGAGTATATCTATGCGTTTGCATAGAGAGATGCAAAGGCATACTCAGGATCAAGCTCTCATTGCAAGTAGCAGGCTGTACATGTATACATCCTAGGCTACTCTGCATAGTTACCGTTGCTAGAACTTGCCTGCAAGTGCAAATTGTCCCCACAGCCACCTTCGGCGTCCATTAGACTGACTGCTACTGGGCTTCCCTTGACCTACAGAACCAAATGGTGCCGTTGGCTTAACACTCTCTCTCTCTCTCCTTCCCCCCCCCCCCCCCCAGGAGGGTGAACAAAACTGCATTTCTATACAGTTTTTACAGTTTGAGATGATTAGTTTATTAGTGAACACCACAGACAAGAAACCAGAGTTAAACAAACTGACTTACTCACCCTAAGGGATAAGTTGTTGCATTACCAGGATCACCTCACGCTGAACTGAAATGCCCTTAAGGGAAAAAAAAGACAGTTTCCTTTATATTCTATATTCCTCAAATCCGTTTAAAAGTTGAAGTAATAAATTACCATACCTTATCCACTTGGCTTTCCTTCACTCAACCATGACTGAACCAAGTCAATGAATGGTGGACACATTTTTTTTTAACCATTATGTGCCTCAGTCAATTATTAGAACAGTTGTAAAATGTACTTGCCTTTATTGCAGATGTTCTAACAAACCTTCGGTAATGGACTTAAAATACTGAAAGATAGGCTGGTTTATTAAAAATACCTAGTTCACAGGACAGCTCATTGGAAAGCACAACCACAGTCAACGCAATCACAACATTTGCATTGGAACGATACAAAAAAAGTCCCACAAACCAGGCCACTGTCCAAACGGACTCAGTCAGATGTGAAGCAAATACAGGATCGCACACAATCCATAAAGCAGCTATACAACAGCAAGCAGCAGTGAACAACGTTTCACAAAAAAGGTACTACAAGTTGAAATGCAAACAGTAGATAACTGAGGGCTGTAGCTACGACTCGGCCCAGTGTCCCTAACCCCCCCCATCAGAGCCAAGCCTAAACCTTAACACCCCCAGTCAGCCAGTCAGTCAGCAAGTCAGTCTTATGGCCTCTGTAAAGAGCAAGGAGCAGGGGCATTTGGCAACACTACAGTCTTGGACACAAATGAAGGAAACCAAGTGTTTTTTTAATCTGAATCTGTAGGAGGTGTTCCCCAGGATGACAAGTCATCGATATCTCATGCATGAGATTTGATGTGACCTTCAAGTCTGCCAGAAGGTTGTCATGGTAAGAATGCATGTGCGTGCCAAATGCAGCATTGTGTCATGTCCATTACCTAGAGGTATTTGAAGATTGTTATCCACATGAACCACCGACAATGTGTAGTAAACCCCAACACTTTGTGCTGGGACCGAATCCATGGTTCATAGATTAAGAAGAAGAAAAAAAAAACTATGAAATGCCGACCAACTGCAGATATGACTGAAGGTTTCCTAGTTTGGGTTTCCTGATTACTTTCCACACAACTTCCACATTTTTTTTGTTGTTGTTGCCAGAGCACACATTTCCAAGTTTACAGGGGATGATTTAGTAGTCAAGTCAGTGAAGTCAGTCAGCGTGCCATGTCGGGCCAGGCCATCACAAAACACTGCACTCGAAACAAAACTGCAATCCGTCAGCCATGGTGACTTTAACACCAGTAAAAATGCGCAAAAAAGTTTGAGGGGAAAGAAATGGAATACAGCTAGCGAAATCATTTCTTTCCGCTCACGCAACATCGGTTGTACAGTCCGACACATCGACAACAAACCCCTCTTGGTGTCTAGGGGTGCGTAAAGCATGCGGTCGAAATGAAGCTCTAATCAGAACGGCGCGCTGTGATTGGCTGTAGACGCGGACCCAATCGGCATATGTAATGATTCATGTGTTTCGATGTCGGCTATACTTTTTAATTCCCCCCAACTCCCAACCATCTGCAAGTTTGAATTTCAACCAAATTTAAACCAATGCCAACGAATCGAAATCTTTGGAGAGATTTATTGCATACTATATAATTAAAGTCTCTAGTTGCTTTCTAGATTGCTCTTCATTTTTCTCTTATGCGTAGGCCTAAGGACAGCAGGATCGGGAAATGGTTTAGGCCTTTATGTATAGGCCTAATGAGTTTAAAAATAACGCAGTGAAACTGGTTACATCGATTATTTTAAAGGTTTTAAAACCAGCGTCAATTTCCTTTCACCTGCATGGCAAGGGAGTGGGTTCGTACCTTCTATGGGAGATGGGGCAAACTGGCCTATATGTTTTCAGTAAGTGTCTGTCTATTTGAGCTGAACAGCACAGGGGTGGAATCTAATCAGACAAACCAAATTGGATTCACCCCTTCCCTTCCAATATAAAGCTATACTGCCAAGTCCAACAACAACAACAACAACAACAACAACAACACTGCCTTATACCCCCCCCCCCCCCAATCTCTTTCCCCACCCCTTTCTCTTTCTTCCTTCGATATTGAGGTTGTAGGCTTTATTTGGAGCTCTATTCATAGGGATTCGCCAATGTTTGACAATCCAGTAAAATAAGTTTGGCAGGTTCGTGTTAATGTCTCCATCTAGTGGCATATATTATGTTAACATGAGTAGGCCTAAATGTTTTATCGACTAAATAGGGCACCTGCAACATATTTGATTAAAAAAGTGTGTAATATTATAGGGATACAGCTGCTTTGCATGGCACTGGGTCCATCCACCCATACCAAGTGATTACTCAAATCATATGGAGGATCACACAGAGTTTTGTCCTTGCTTTCATATCCACTAAACACCAAAAGCACAGCAATTGCGAAAACAACAAAATAATTGACACAATGACAATATATAAAAACATATATTTATTGTTCTATTACTGCTGGTTAACTTGATTTGACAGCAAAATGGACGCGTGCCGGGAGATATACATCATGTACAGTTTTGCGACCGACAAATGAAACAAAGTGAAGTTATTCACCGCTTGGCGACACCGGTACGACTCCATGAAGGTGGACGTGTTTTTTTTCAAAATGGCGCCACGCCTCCCACGTGACCCCCTAATCAAAGTGGTTCGACTCCTCGGATTGGCTGGATCTGTACGACAGGCCGGCGGAGTTCCGACGGCTGCACGATCTTCCCACGTTCATCGGTGAACTTTGTTTTGGGTTTAGGGACAGCCGTACTTTCCCCTTCCCTCCTAACTGTCACACTAGGGGAGGGCAAAGTACGTCGTTGTTTTGTTAAAATGCGACTATACGTTAGTCTCTCTGGCATAGAGGTGCTCTGCGGGACGTGATAAAATAGTGTGTATAGGTTAAAATAGATAAGATTAGAGCATATATATATATTTATATATATATATTTATATTTGTATAAAGGCTTGACATCTTTACAAACACAAGGACGGCAACCAGTGCCATCTACACTCACGCACGCACGCACACACACGCACACACGCACATTCCTTAATGGAACAGACCCTTTAACGCCGTGACAAAATCCCATGCCCTGTCTCGATTCACTTGTCACACTCAAGTTGCCACCAACAGAACCCCAGAAGTCCATTTCCCTCCCTGTGGTTCTGAAAAAATATATATAGAACTGATGTCAGAGGACGGATTATCATGGCACATGTAAAAAAAAAAAAAAAAAAAAAAAAACTGAAAATAATGAAGGGAAAGAAAAATGGGTTCATAAAAACATTTAGGGAAATGGTGCGCATGTACACAGAGGTCATCACACAGAGTCATCTATCGACCGACCCGATGACTGCCCGTCATCCATTTCCTTTCCAGAATGTCCATATAGATGCATTGTACGTACGGTTTACACACTACTGAGGCTTTCTGACAGACGGCTCTCCATGTTTGATCAACAAAACCCTTGTAAAGACACACCACTTGATATTCCCATCTGGTGGACACACGGCTCACAGCAAAAAAAAAAACCTGCCGCCGATAACGGAGACCTCATCATTGACACTATTCAGCTGATGTATGTGTGCACACACAAAAAGCACACACACACAGAAGGATTTGGCATTCCATTGGCTGGACCATACAGGAAGTAAAAGACAAAAGGCGGGACAGAGTGGAAGCCTGGCTTAGTGGTTGGATAGTTGCACTGCAGGGGCGGGTCCTTAAGGCTGTGTTTGTAAAAGTCATTCTGACGCCTAGTGGTTAGGAGGGAGCAGGCTTTTGGGATGCCATGGGGGGGGGGAATGGTTCCAAATGGTAAATCAGTTCTGTCTCCTTCATCGTCCTGCCCACAGCCGCTGTCCAACATGTACTGTCCATTCCAAATGAATCAAAAACCAGTTCCTTCCATTGTGGAGGAACCTCCATCCATCATTCTCTCTCTCTCTCTCTGTCTGTCTCTCTCTCACTCGCTCTCTTTGGCTCTCTCCGGTCGCCTCTTGACATCTGCGATGTAGACGTCCCATCGGGGTCTGTCAGAGTAACGTGATGGATGTGCAAATGCCATCCACAGAATGATGCTGTGAGGAGACGGGGGTGGGGTGGTGGTGGTGGGGGTATTACCTTGATAGGAAATCAAAGCAAAAGCAAAGAAAATATCCCACGCGCATTCCTGAAACATCTAAACTGCGGCCAGGCCGTCGTTGTAACATTGAATTCAAATGCTCTTTTTACAGTCTCGTCGGCGACTCTGTGTCGTGAGACATTTTTTGTAATTTTATGTGCCACAACAAAAGGACTTGTGAAGATGTGTGAAATGCTTCGCGGTGTACAAAAAAAAAAAAAAGACAACGTTCTGTAAGCTCCATAAGTTCTAAAACAGAAAAACCCAGAACGGATCATTGCACCCATTCCAACAAAATTTGGAGCCATTTTAGCTTTGAAAGGACAGACGAATTGGTTTTACACACACGACCAGCGGTTTTGACACAAACACCGCTTGTAACTCGAATACTTCAAATACATCAACAGTAGGCTGACTTGTTAGCAATGGTTGTTGTATGTGATGGACAAAAAAAACCAACATGACCTTTTCTGGCTTCCAGTGACCTAGTGAGCAATTGAGTCGCAATTGTGTGGGGGGATTCTTTGGTTATTTTGTTATTTAACGGTTACAGTTCACAGTACATCCTTTGTGCTTTTTTCCTGGAGCATGTACAGGAATCTTGGTCTAAAATATTGAGTTACATCCCACGGTCTGCATCTGAAAACCTTCTCATTTTAAACCTTTCAAAAATGTATGCATTTTGGGATGGGCTATACAACACAGGGTGTTACTTCACGGCAATTGAATGTAAACGACCAATGCACCAAGGTCTGCCTGAGGGCAACGCGCAAACAAATGACTCGGCCGCTTCTGTACGATTCATTTATGTAACCCCTTACTGTCTGGCAGGGCTTGAGCCGACGACCTCAAGCACCCCTAGGGCACCGCGCTTTGATCAAGAATTGAACAGACAGCTTAAAGCTGTGGCCATCTCTGCATCTTAAGTGCCCGCACAGGGACAGCACGCTGCGTGGTCAGAGCTGCGTTGACTTCACAGTGTCTCGCCGAGTCCTCGCTTCGTTGCGTTCGCCCGGATTCAACCTCTTGAACTGTTGTCGACAATCTCGATGTTGGCTTTCTTTATTTGTTCCGCTGTAACGGGTTGAAAATAGAGAGAAGCACAGCCTGTCTCTGCTTGTCCACTGGACACGTTCGACCGTGGAAAGATTGAAACTATTGTGAAAACGCAGAAGAAACGAGGCTGACTCATCGGGGATCGGAGTGGCCAAGAGAGGTAACAAGAAGGCCAGCTATTAGCTTTCATCACGCACACACACACACACGCACACGCAGACACACACACGCAAACACACACACGCAGACACACGGTCGCAAACTCCAGAGGGGTGGTGGTGGATCTGTTGCCATGGCGACTGCCGACGGAGACTCACAGCGGCTGGGACTTTGCGAGGTGGAGCGCGTGGGCGAGGTGCGGCGCCGGCTGAGGCGGGCCCCGGGGAGGGGCCTGCGGGTGGGGCTGCTGCAGGATGTGCACCACGCGGCCCAGCGTCTCCGTGGAGGCGAACGCCAGGTACTGGCAGCACAGCCAGTCCTCCAGGCTCACGCCGCTGCCCGTGTCCAGCGAGCGCTCGGCGAACTTGATCATCATCAGCGTCCGCTTCAGGTCCAGCCAGTTCTGCAGCGTGGTCTCGCGCTGCGCCGCGTCGCTCACCGCCGCCGCTGCCGCCGCCGCCGCGGGCTGAGTCGTGGTGGCGGCGGGGGCGGGGGCGGCGGCGGCGGTGGAGCCCAGCGCCTGGAACAGGTCCTCCCGGGGCCCCCAGAGCAGGCACTGCAGGCAGGCGCGCGCCTCAGCCATGCGGATCCTCTCGGAGGGGTTGACGGTGAGCAGCAGGCTGGCCAGCTGCTGCAGACCCTGGGAGTAGAGCGAGCGCAGGGGCAGCGGCGGCAGGTCGGCCCAGGTGTACTCCCGCTCCTTCAGCTCCGGCGTCTCCTCGAAGGGGTTGGGCCGGTGCAGCATCTCGTAGATGAGGATGCCGGTCTGGAACTCGTCGCACTTGCGGTACTGGGTGGCGGTGACGATCTCCGGCGCCAGCCGGGACTGGTCCCGCAGGGTGCCCGGGTCGGCCGACGCCAGCCGGCTCTTCTGCTTGGCCTGGGAGAAGTTGCTGATGATGAGGCGGGCGGGGCAGGTGGCGGCCGCCGCGTTGGCGTTGCCGTTGGCGGGGCTGCCGGCCCCGGGCGCTCCGCCGGCGCCCCCCTGGCTGCTGCCGCCGCCGCCGCCGTTGTTGTTGTTGGGCTCGACGGGCTCCGCGGGGCAGGCTGGAGGGCCGGGCAGGCAGTGCACCAGCAGCAGGTTCTCCAGCCGCAGGTCGCAGTGCGTGACGTGATGGGGCTTCATGTGCTCCAGCCCGGAGCAGAGCTGCAGCAGCAGGAGACACACCTGCCGCTCGTACAGCTCCGGGTTGCGGGCGTGGCGGGACGCGCCCTGCCGCACGAAGTCGGCCACCGTCTGGAAGGGGACCTCGCGCGTGATGACCACCACGCGGCTGCGCAGGGACCCGCGCGGGTTCGCGTGGGGCGAGGGCTCTTCCGTGGCGGTGGCGTTGGTGGTGGCGGTGGCGGTGGCGTTGGTGGTGGCGTTGGCGGTGGCGGCGGGGGGTCTTCTGGCGTCCGGCGTCCCGCTCGCGGGCTTCCTCTTTTCGTCATCCTTCTCCGTTTTTCCTTCAACACCTTCCTCCTCTCCCCGTTCTTCTTCCTCCTCCCCCTCCTCCTCATCCTCCTCCTCCTCTTCGTCGTCGTCGTCTCCCCCCTGGGTCTCCTCCCAGGGCAGCAGGCGGGCGGGGACGTCGGCCAGGAAGTGTCCGCAGTCCTGCTGGATGTTGAAGTGCAGGGCCAGGCTCTGCCGCACCGCCAGGCTGTGGAAGAACTGCTGCTGGGTCTCCTTCACTTTGCTCCGGCAGATCTGGAGCAGGAGGGGAAGAAGGGGGAACACACACACACACGCGCACAAAGATTGAAGAGGTGAGAGGACAGACAGAAACAAAGGAGCGCCAAAGGACAACCATTTGGTCGGTTGGAGACAGCAGTGACCCTGAAGCGGTGGCACAGAGCAGAGGGCAGGCCGGCCGTGGCTGTCACCCATGTTACGCTAACCTGTGGAGACGGGCTCTGCACCTCCCCGCACCTTCTGGATTACATCACAGAGATAGGGGGGGGGGGGGGGGAGATGCTAAATCTCACCCAGTCCAGAATGCTCAAAACCTACCACCCCCTCGGTGCCTGATATGGATACAACTTGAATCTCAATTTGAATTCATATTCATATTTCATAGGCGCTGGTCGTAAACTACGCAGCTTCTGTTATTTTAAACTAAATTCCCCTGTCATGTTCGGTGCGCACGTGTTTAGCGCATGCGAGGGCCTGACCTGCGGGCAGCCGAGCTTGTTGCCATAGCGACCAACTTAATCATCCTCTAATGAAGCCCACCTCGCAGACACACAACGCGGTTGACTTCCAGAGGGGGGGGGGCTCCGCGGCCGAGCGTCTCAGTGACTCTCTTTAATTCGAGGCCTGCGTTGTGACGCCTCGCGGGCAGCGCTGCAGTATTGGGTTCGGTTTGAAAAACCACTGACTCCACCGGAGCACTCAAGAATTCATCAGGCCGGGAGGATAATTGACACAAACAAACAACAAACACATACGGTGAAGGGGAATAACTGAAAAAAAAGACAAACTCCCGGAATTCAACCTCAGGAATGACTTGAGGGGGAAAGACAAGCAAATATGTTTATAATATTTGAAAGTCAGGGTATGACCCAGAAGCAGGCCATATTTAAATAGGGAATATTATAATAATATAATTTAAATGGGGCAGCAGGGTTACTATTAAAATACATAACTATATTAAAATGGGCATATATAGAGATAGATTGTGGGCATAACTATCTATTTCTTAACATCAGGAGACCCTTGTTAAAGTGCTGCTGGTGGTGGTTAAATAGCTCCATTGCCCCAATCAGGATTCACAAGTCCAGCCTATTTTCTTGGAATAGCCCCTTAACGGCGTCTCCTAGTAATTACAGCCTCAAAAGGGGGCTTCCCACATCGGCTCACATCGTCTGTGACACTCCCTAACCCTAAGCCCTCTAAAGGGAGGGAGGACAGAAAACTCAAACCCCATCCAAGCAAAGCTCGGGAAATCAACTACCGCGGAGGGGATCCCCTCCTTCACACATTCCAAGGACCCCATGACCGAACCATTCCCTCTGCAGACCCACCCGCCCACCGGGACCCACACTGGGACCCACACGCCCCACACACCCCACTGGGACCCACATGCCCCACTGGGACCCACGCACCCACCGGGACCTACACGCCTACTAGGACCCACACTGGGACCCACGCACCCACTGGGACCCACACTGGGACCCACCCGGCCCACCGGGACCCACACCGGGACCCACACTCGGACCCAACCGCCCCAGTGGGACCCAACCGCCCCAGTGGGACCCACACGCCCACCGGGACCCACACTGGGACCCAACCGCCCAACTGGGACCCACACGCCCACTGGGACCCACCCGCCCCACCGGGACCAACACGCCCCACCGGGACCCACACGCCCCACTGGGACCCACGCACCCACTGGGACCCACACTGGGACCCAACTGCCCCACTGGGACCTACACACCCACTGGGACCCACACGCCCACTGGGACCCACAAGCCCACTGGGACCCACAAGCCCACTGGGACCCACACTGGGACCCACACTGGGACCCACGCACCCACTGGGACCCACACTGGGACCCAACCGCCCAACTGGGACCTACACACCAACTGGAACCTACACTGGGACCCACCCGCCCCACACGCCCCACATGCCCCACTGGGACCCACAAGCCCACCGGGACCCACCTTGATGGCGTAGTTGACCCGCGGGTCCTTGGCGTAGGAGGCCGTGTAGTAGACGGCGTCGCCGGCCTCGCAGCACGGCCGGCCCGCCGTCAGCCGGAAGTGCGACCAGCTGTCGGTGCCGAAGCGCAGGTGGTCCTTCTGGCCCGCCATGAAGCGGTCCTCGCACCGCGTGGCCAGCTTCCTCAGCGTGTCCGTGTGGAGCGTGCGGATGCGGCCCACCACCTCCTCCCAGCTGTCCATGCCCCGGTACAGGATGGGCACCTGGGCCTTGGAGGTCCCGCCAGCACCACCGCCACCGCCACCGCCACCGCCGCCGCTTCGCCCCGTTGTCCGGGCCATCGCGGCCAGAGACTCGGCGCTCCGGCAGCCCCTCCTCTCCCGGCCGGCGGGGGCCGTGCCGGGAGGGGCCGGGGACGCCAGCGAGGTCAGGCTGTTGGCGGGCCGCCCTTTGCCCGAGCCGGGCGCCGCCGCCGCCGGCCTCTCCAGGGAGTCCCCGCTCTCGGGCTCGTGCAGGCGGTGGGGCTCGGAGCTCAGCGAGGAGCTCTGGCTGGCCGTCTCCCAGGTGGAGTCCAGGTCGTAGAGGGGGTTGGCCACGCTCAGGTTGGTGCCGCCGGGCTTGGCCTCGGCCCGGGGCCTGGCGGCCGGCGGGGGGGGATCCTTGCCCTGCGGGCCGGCGTCCGCGCCGGACCGCAGGGCGGACTTCTTGGGCAGCGGGGGCGGCGTGGACTTGGGGAAGGGCTGCTCACAGAGGGCGTCCAGGTCCAGCGAGGCCAGGGTGTCGTTGGAAGCCTTGAGGTTGCGCGGCTGTTTCAGGGGGATCATGTTGGCTCTGGATTGACCTGGGGGGGGGAAAGAGAAGCGGGGGGATGAATTCACCTTCACTGAAAACCGTTCCCGTTCAAAATCAGATCGCTCGTATCGGCACGAAAGACTGAAAACAAACCTGGGTTCAGGTGACCTGTGAAACAAGGTTTTTTTTTTTTTTTTTTTTTTTTGTCCAACCGTCCTCCCTGACAGGTAGCAAGCCCCACAACCCCAGTTTGCACACAACTGAAGCTCTTGAAGCTCTTGAATCTTCACTACTTTACTCTTACTCTTCCTGCTATAGCTTAGACACACACCGGCTTACTGGCTCCTCTGACAGGCTGCACACATGAAAGAGGATGAAAATGGGTCTCTCTCTCTCTCTCTCTCGCTCTATTTCCCTCTCTCTTTCTCTCTCTCTCCCTCTCAATGCACATGGCGGAGGGACGGTCAGGGGTGAGGAAGGAGGGCCTTATGGGAGAGTCTGGAGCCGGAGACGGGGAAGAAGGCTGCCCATGTTATCTGGCTCCTCCTGCCGGGGCAGCTTAAAGCGCTGTCATGGTAGATGATCCTGTCAGGAGTGAGGAGTGACTTGGGTTTCCTTCAAGGGGGCCGCGGACTGATGTTTCAACCCCGCACATGCCTTGAAGCGCAGGGAGAGGGACGAGGTTCACGAAGCGGTCTCCAACCCAATTTACACACAAAAAAAAAAAAGGACAAAAAGTCCCACTCTTTTGTATGATTTGGAATTTGATCGCCTGCCCTGTTCAGTGTCAACCAGCAGCCTGCCACACAAGGACACATGAGACCAGCAACGCTTCATAAGCTCTGCAACCCACAGGGAAATCCCGTCGTGGCTTCTGAGGATTGGAATAAAAAAAAAAAAAAGGGCGAGCCGCTGGGTCACCGTGCGCCCTTCAAAGCAGGGGGGCTGAGTGCAACCTACCAGCGACGAAGACCCCCGTCGCAAGTTACCTCGCTACCTACTACCCGTTCATTCATGCCGTGCATCTAGAAAGTTACATTTAAGTACATGTAAGTTGAGATAAAAAGCATAGGCTTAAAAGCGACCAAGACTGTGAACAGTACAGAGACAGAGTGGCAGTCACAATAGCAATAATACAATTATGAAATAGCATTTTCCCATCGCTAAACAACTGCGGGGGACAGTATTAGGGGCACAGCGTGAAGGACAGTGAAGGACAGTCTAGCGGCTAGGTTGCGACCAGCGAAAAGGGTACCGGGTTCAATCCCCCCCCTTCTCCACGTGGCCTACCCATAAGCATCCCTAGAGCAAGTGGGGTGGCAGTGGATAGAGCGGGTGGACAGAGTGGGTCGTCCGCTAACCTTAGGGTCTGCGGTTCGATCCCCACCTCCCCCAAACTGTCTGCATGTCGAAGTGTCCTCGAGCAAGACAGTAAACCCCCAACTTGCTCCCCGGGCTGCTGAAAATAGCAGCCTGCTGCTCCTATGCACCATAGGACGGCTCAAATGCAAGAGAACACATTTCGTTCCCATATCTCAAAAAAAAAATACTGAGAATGACCAATGAAGACCGCAAGGTCCCCTCTTCTAAAAGTGGCCTCAAACCCTTCCTTCACCGCAGGTCAGCCTGGACTCCAGGCAAACATCTCAACGGTCACCAAACAAGCTAGCGGTGACCTCTCCGGCTGCACTCGTCGACCACACGGGCGGATTAAGAGAGGGGCCGGGGGACGAGGGGGATGAAGTAAACGCCTCTGGCCTTATCCTCCCCTGGAGAGCGTGCGTTTAGATGCTCTCCTCCACCAATCGGCGGTAATCCAACAGAAATAGGAGCGAGTGTTTTTCCCCTCTCCATCCTGCCGCGGGGCGCGCAGTGGGCGGGGGGGCTCCCGACTAAGCAGCTTTGACGCCGCGGACTCTTCCTCTTCCAGAGAGGAGGAGGAGGAGGAGGAGGAGGATGATGAGGATGAGGATGATGATGATGATGGGGGAAGTGGAGCGAAAAGACATTTTGGAAACAGGAAACGCGGAGGTTGAGGGAAACTTGCGTGCGCAAGGGGGGGGGGGGGGGGGGGGATCATTGTACACGTCAGCAGATGTCTATTGTGATCGATTCAGTGATTTTTGTTTTTTTTTACAAAAAAACATCTACAGCACAGTCATTTCTCGAAGCATAAAAATACATTCTTTAGAATCTTTGGAAATATTTTCAAGGGCCTTTCTATAAATCTTGTCTAATATGTCTAATATGAAAAAACAACATGTCTTACTTCTTCGGGCTTGATTCGTTCTTAAAACTAGACACCCTTTAATTAGTATGCGGAGTGACGCTGTGAAAATATACAAATATACTTCTGGTTCATCTGCACGTTGAATAAATTAAACACAGTGGTGGACATTATTAATTCAAACGAGGGTTTTCCTTGTTTCCTTGAAGTCTGGCTCATGTGAAAGTGATGAATATTTTATTCATCCCGCAAAAAAAACGACTGCCATTTTCTGAAAGATGTTTGGGATAAACACCACCATCATAAATCTCCACCCCCCCCCCCTCATTTGAGGGGATGAAAAACAACACCCGGGGGTTTGTTATTTAGTCATACTCGCCGCATTTCTTAGTCCGCTCACTCTAAAGTCTATCTTTAATGACTTGTTCCCGATGAGGTATCTACAGAGAGACGCCCTCCTCCCACACACCCATGGACAACAACACACACACGTCATACTCATGTCTCTCTTGACAGGACATCACTCACAACACCTCTGATCGGAATTCATCTCGCAACGTTGGCGAACGTCTGTCACATGTTGGTCGGCAGCACGTGGCGTCGAGTGGCTTTTTCATCGCCGTTGGATACGGTGCATGTCACCTGACTTGTAGGGTGATTACGATCTTCGACCTCTACGAACACTGACGACATACTGGGCACGCTGCCCATGAATACTACATCATAAAAACCAACACAGTCTCACTCCCAAAACGTTAACTAGCAACGTGTTGGGCTCTAGCGTCAGTCACTGACGGAAAAGGACCCTTTCACGTCGTCTGCAGACGGAGAGGGGGGTTCAATTCACTACAATGTGATGCCGTCTCCGGCGATATTTGACGTTCAGAGCGGGTGCTCCAGCAGCCCATTCACTCCTTTATTAGGGTTATGGTTAAGGTTAAGGTTAGGGTTAGGGTTATGGTTATGGTTATGGTTAAGGTTAGGGTTAGGGTTAGACGGCATTACATTGTAGTGAATTGAACCCCCCTCTCCGTCTGCAGACGACGTGGAAGGGTACTTTTTCCGTTAGTGACTGACGCTAAAGCCCAACACGTCTATATTTGACCTTCTGGGAGTGAGACTGTGTTCTAAAAACACACCTAAATCTACATACACCCCCCCCCCCCCCCCCCACCGTGGGGTCAAAAGGACAGGACAGGACTCCTCCATCCCCTCCCGGACTACTAATCCCTCCCAAATCTACTGGGGATTAAAGAGCTAATTGCACTCTCCCCCCTTTCCCCTCCATGGGGGGAGGAGGGGGGGGGAGGGCACGCGTGCGTCCTGCAAGTCTCTCTCTCTCTCTCGCGGGGGGCCGTGCCGTCTGGACGTCTCGGACCGATCCAACATCGATTCGAAGCGTTAACAGAAAACAACAACGCAAAGCCCCACCGAGGACGCTTGTTTAATGAAGGAGGAAGGAAAGGACCCCCAGAAGGGCTGATCCCACGGCTGCCCTCGGCCGTTTCACCACAGAATCCGTGGATCGCGTCTCGTGGATCAGCTTTCTGAATTGGACAAAACGATGATTTGTGCAGAACGTTTTGTCGCAGACAGCTCCGTCTCCACACTGTGAACACGCTTCTATTTTGCCTCGTCCTTACCGATAGAAGTACAAATACAACACATTTAGCCACGTTCAAATGGAATAGGCAAACAGTACAACAGAGAGAGACAGACTGACAGACAGAGGCAGAGCGAGAGCAAGAGAGAGAGAAAGAGAGAGAGAGGGCGAGAGTTATCTTACCAGAAGTGTCTCGGATTGAGGATGGCAACTGATGAGACGTGGCCGAGTCGAGAAGAGAGTGAAAAGAGAGGAAAAGTAGTGTGTGAGAGTGTCTGTGAGAGAGAGAGAGAGAGAGAGAGGAGGGATGAAGTAAAAGGTAAAGTTGCACAAGCCTACCTCAGCTCCACTTCAACGCTCCAAAGTGGTCCGTTAAGCAGAGAACCATATTCTCTCTCTCTCTCCCTCTCCCTCTTGTCCTCTTTAACTATCCCCTGCCCTTCCCTTCCGCACCAGTAATGCTCACACACAGACAGGCAGATGGGTGGGTGGGCAGGAAGACAGAAAAAAAAAGAGAGAGAGAGAGAGAGAGAGAGAGAGAGATGAGAGAGAGAGAGAGAAGAGAGAGAGAGAGAGAGAGAGAGGAGAGAGAGATGAAGCCAGGAGGAGGATGAGGAGAAGGCTTCGAGGGGGATCTCCCTCCTCGTGCCTCACACTATCATTAAAAAAGTCAGAGTATGACACACTTGAGTGTGAGGGTATGAGAGAAAGACGAGGGGGGGGGGGGGGGGGGGGGGGGGTGGGCAGAACCAAAGAGAGAGAGAGAGAGAGAGAAAAAAGAGGCCGTGAAACAGAGCAACATTCACACAAAAAGTCCAAACATGCTAGCCAAATGTGTAAATAGATGGTTGTAGTGGCTGTGTGTGTGTGTGTGTGTGTGTGTGTGTGTGTGTGTGAGAGTGAGTGAATGAGTGAATGAGCGTGTGAGGGGGAGTGAGTGCCGGCCTGCTACCTGCATGTGGCACGCGTGCAGCAGTGAGCGAGAGAGACAGGGAGAGTGCAAGTTTATTTGACGGCAGAGCACAGGTCGAACCCCCAGCGGTGTGTGTGTGTGTGTGTGTGTGTGTGTGTATGTGTGTGTGTGTGTTGTGTGTGTGGAGAGACGGGAGCGCGGAGACCAGGAGAGACAGCAGCGTTCACAAGTGAACGTCATAGAGAGCAGTCACAGGCAGAAACACACCTCCAAGACAGCGAGGGCATCATCTCCTGAAGAACGGAGAACGGAGACACGGCGGACGGTCCCTGGTCTACGCGTTGTCACGCGGTATCGTCATGACAACGCGGTGATGGGCGCACACACACACACGGCAGTAGCGCAGTGGACAGAGCGGATTGTCCACTAACTGGGTCGGCGGTTTCGATCCCCTTGATCCTCCTCCTCCAACTGTCCTGAACCCCATAAATGTACTGATTGTAAGTCGCTATGGACAAAAGCGTCTGCTAAATGCCCCTCTACCCTTTACACACACACACACATAGGTTTTCATCATCCACCCAATGAACAGGGGCACAGGGATGAGTGGGCCAGAAAGGCAGATATACATACATTTTGTTCATCTGACAGAAAGGTAAGGCAGATTTCAGTCCACAAGATGGCACAGCTGTGCTGCACTGCAGCCTGCCCAGCACACAGCCTAGCAACCGTAACTATAGCGATGTCATCATCCTGCAGCCAAGACATCAACGACAGCAGAGTCACAAACACAGACACACAACCTCACACACAAACACACACACACACACACACACACACAACACACATATACAGACACAGAAAACCACACATAACCAACAACACAGACACACAAAACCACAGGAGGGCGTGCACACACACACTGACACACAAACACAGACACACACACACACACACACAAACTGCCTGTTTTGTCAGCAGCTGGGTGCACCAGGGTGGAATTAGATTGCGTCAGCTCATCACCTCATGGATTCTCACACACTGACAACACACACATACATGTTCAGACGCAGCACACAACACACACACAACACACACACACACACACACACACACACACACACACACACACACACACACACACACACATTAAAAACAAAATGTTGTGTGTGTGTGTGTGTAGTGATGTGATGGGACGCTGTGCTGTGCTTCTAAAAAAAATTCAATTAAAGTGTTAATCTCCTTCTCCGTGGCAAACACACACACACACACACACACACACACACACACACAGACACACAAACGCAACCACACACACAGACAAACACAAACCACATCAGGAAATCAACACAACACCAAACACTCTCCTACACAAAGGGAACACGACAGCGCTGGCGTTCTCCCTCAGAGTTGTTTGTCAAAGTGCGCGGCATAGCATCACTCGCCGCGAGTCACCATTACATCATCGCGCCATTATGCGGCGCGTGCGTCTGATGAGCTCTGCTAACGAGGTGTCTCGTTAATCACGGCCACGTCCCCAGGTACCGAGCGGGAGCCGGCAGGCTGATTATGTAAGGCTCGGGGTGCTGGGCTGTAGCTCGCTTTAGTCCAATCACAATCAAGTGTGTGTGGGTTTTTTTGGGGGGGGGGGGAATAAACAGTGTGGCCTCCGACCGGATGCACGCGCCTCGTCGCATTTGCATGCTAGCTCTTCAGAGCGCCGCGAAAGAAAATGTGAGGCTCTGGGTGCAGTCGGAGTACACGACTCTTAGCCCCTCTCGTCAACTGTAATTCAGCTTCAACTTCCAGCTGCACAGTTTAGTGCAGTCGGAACGGCCGTACATAATGAACACTTAACTATTATGCCACCTGCCGGGTTTCCTTAAGTGCAATTATGGAGGCAGGAAGGAATACACTAGAACATAACACGTTAAATAAACATAGAGTAAAACGTGACTAAAATTCTTGCCACAGAATTCTATAAAACAATCATCCCGTGAACATCTTTGTACAAAGGGCATACCGGGTGAAGACTGGAACGACGCTGGGGGGATCGGACACAACGACAGAACACACCGGAGACAGCATACACACACCGAGGCGAGAGTGACGTCAGAGAACAAGTGAGCCAGGGAGTCAGAGAGAGACAGATGAGAAGTGACACACAAAGAGCAGATAATGCTCTGCAACACCGGTGCTTCGACCTATTCACTGCGCCTGTGTGTGTGTGTGTGAGCAAGTGTGTGTGTGTGTGTGTGTGTGTGTGTGTGTGTGCGCGTGTGTGTGTCTGTGTGTGTGAGCGTGTGTGTGAGAGTGTGTGTGTGCGTGTGTGTGTGTGTGCATGTGCGTGTGTGTGCGTGTGTGTGAGCGTGTGTGGGTGTGAGCGTGTGCGTGTGTGCGTGCGTGTGTGTGCATGTGCATGTGTGTGCGTGTGCGTGTGTGTGAGCGTGTGTGGGTGTGAGCGTGTGTGAGCGTGTGTGTGCGAGCGTGTGTGTGCGTGCATGCGTACGTGTGTGTGTGCATGTGTGTGTGTGGGCGTGTGCATGCGTGCGTGTCTGCGTGCGTGCGTGCGTGCGTGTGTGTGCGTGCGTGCATATGTGTGTGTGTGGGTGTGAGCGTGTGTGTCTGAGTGTGTGTGTGCGTGCGTGTGTGCGTGTGTGCGTGCATGTGTGCGTGCGTGTGCGTGTAATCAATAGCACTCCAAATGCGGTCCCAAAGCCAATTCAGCGTGACGGGTGTCATCTTCTCACTGATGGGATGACTCTCTCGGGGGGCGGG
>JAXIVH010001482.1:17500-22017 GCA_036785325.1 Urophycis tenuis | reverse complement strand
GGGGTGAGGGGGGGGGGGGCTTACCTGGGGGTCAGAGGTCACCAGTTGAACCAGCAGTCGTGAGGCCAGCGTCAGGGCATCACAGAGCAGCTCCACGCTGTGAAAGAAAACACACACACATCAAAGGGGGCTCCCCGAGACCAAGGGAGAGACGAAGCGCAGTCAGCGGACCTTGCATTTCTCGGGTGTTGTTCGTCCTCATGTAGCCTCCCTTTATAACACTTGAACCCCTTTTTAGATCAAATTATGCTCGGACGCACTCTGTCAATATGGAAGAGCATTTGATTTCAACACACACACACACACACACACACAAAATGTCCCCCCCACCTTCAAGCCCACCACCACCACCACCACCACACACACAACCCCTCCGATGTATTGAGTTACCGTCCACAATGGACGTGTGCTGGTACTCTACCACGACTCGAGGCAACACAATAGTTCCGAGCGCCATTCAATCACGGGGGGGGGGGGGGGGACAAGGACACGCAGACACCCAACCGGACCCCCGACTCACTTTAATCATAACCCTCCGGCCGCTCCCAGCGGAAAGGGGATCCGGTGGTCGCTGGGACAGCGGTGTGCTAGAGGGGGGGGGGGGGGGGGGGGGGGGGGGGCGGGGGGGTTGCTTTACAGTGCGCCGATATGCTTTGTAATTCAAAACAGTTGAACTCCTCCATTTCACTTGTCCCGGGTGAGAACAGTACAGCGGGGGGTGGGGGGGGGGGTTTCAAACGGCTTTTTAATGTGGCCGGCGGGGCGCTTACAGTACGCAAATAGTGGTTTTAGAACAAAACGCGGGGCGTTTTTTTTTTTTTTTTTGCCTGCCCTCTATGCGCTCGGATTCCCTTTAGCGCAAAAAAGGTGCGTGTTTTGTCATGTTTAGATGTGGAATCAATACACACACACACTTGCACACGCACACACACACACAGGCACACACACACACACACACACACACACACACACACAGGCGCGCACACACACCAGGTGTGGGGTTAAGGCTCAACGTGTAAGCCTATATGTTGCTCCACGGACTCTGGCTCTGAATGTGAGCATGTCAGTGGGCCTGCCACAGCCTCATAAGGGCCCATTCACAGGCAGAGGTCGGGGGGGATGGGGGGGGGAGAGAAATGATGATGGCGTGCACCTTGCAGGGCGAGACCCTCCATTTCTGTGTTCATCCATCACTGCTTAAAGGCCCCGGGCGTGCCAACGGGCGCGGAAGGTGTCTTTCACGGTGGGGGGGGGGGGGGGCCCTTCACCCGTCACTCGATCGGGCAGAAAGGTAACTGTAACAGGTGTTGCTCTACGCTCGCTCCGGTCACAGAGCGCCTAGCGACTAGCCAGCGAGGGGGGTACCAGCTATCAGGTGCGTCTTTTTTGCAAAGCTTTTAAGAAACTGTGCGGAACAAACGCAGCCAGGCAGGAACCTGTGTTTAAAAGGGGTCGTGGATAAAAATGTGTGAATTTTAGGGGCAGCCGAGGCCTACTGGTTAGGGCCGCGGCCTACTGGTTAGGGCTTCGGACTTGTAACCGGAGGGTTGCCGGTTCGAACCCCCGACCAGTACGAACGGCTGAAGTGCCTGTGAGCAAGGCACCTAACCCCTCACTGCTCCCCGAGCGCCGCTGTTGGCAGCTCACTGCCTCGGGATTAGTGTGCTTCACCTCACTGTGTGCCTCACCATCACTGTGTGCTGAGTGTATTTCCACTAATTCACGATTGGGTTAAATGCAGAGACCAAATTTCCCTCTTCTTATTTGTTCTTCAGAACCGCGGGGCGGGCCACTGGGGACCAGAGCGAGGCGCGTGCTGAGCTCCGTGCGCACCTGTGAGAGCCGAGCGCTGGACCAGGGACAGCAGGCGGGCCAGGACCTCCACGTCAGACAGCGCGCCCGGTCGCCCTCCCTCCACGGGATCTCCTCGCCGCGGGAGCCGAGCCTGCACAGGAGCCGCAAGCCCTGGGGATGAGGAGGAGAGGAGGAGAAGGAGGAGGAGGAGGAGGAGGAGGAGGAGAGGGCCAAATGAAAGGAGAGAAAATATGTTGGTTAGCCTGGGAGTCAGAGAGCCAGTAAGAATACACAAAAGTTGGCGAAGGACGTACACACACACACACACACACAGAACGCAGTAGAAAACTAGACAACATGGGAGACAGAATGGCTTGTCGCCATATCAGTCACGTGACGCCAAGGTGGTGAATCAACGTTGACCCAGTTGTGGCAAATAACTGTGGGCGCGCTCGCAGATTTTCCAAATCTTTGGCGCGACGTCTCGGTTATATTGAGAATAGTATGAGAGGGTGCTGTGCCGCACCGACGCGTGTTTTGCATATCCCTGCGTTCATTAGCAGAGGGGCAGGTGTTTCCTGGGTGCTGGGTATGTTTTGACCCAGTAATTGGGACAAAGGGCAGAGCCGCTTCCCTCCGCTGGCTTGACATTTAGCACACAGGGGGTGACACCCCAGGGTGCCTGGTGCTCATTGGAAAGGTGCCGTGAATACTTTCAAGTAAGGCATTCTGAGGACAGCATGGAAACCTTGATTTGTATATATATATATATCTATAAAATGGACTGCTCAAATCAATCAATCAAGCAATCTGATTGGTTCATAGCCGTGGTATATTGATTATATACCACGGCTGTGACGGCTCATTCCTTTCTGTTCCACTCCGCGTCGGACAAAATAAACGATAGCTGAACAAACTATGATCGTAACAAAATGGAAACATTTCAGAATAACTTCGACCTCCGGGTGGCCTCGCTATGAAGCAGAGGACCGAGCTAATAAATGCATGATGAATGAATGGCAACATATCAATGAATAAATAAAAAAGCTGAGCTGTGATATAATAATGTCCTGGTGTGAACTATTGCTTATATATATATATATATATATATTTATCTATAACGACACACAGCGAGAGGGAGAGAGAGAGAGAGAGAGAGAGAGAGAGAGAGAGAGAGAAGAGAGAGAGAGAGAGAGAGAGAGAGAGAGAGATAGGGAGAGAGAGAGAGAGAGCGAGAGAGATAGGGAGAGAGAGCCAGAGGGAGAGAGAGATTCCTGTCTTACTCAATATTGTCTCACTCAATATTGTCGACCCCAAAAAATAACCCGGGGGAGTAAAGGTCAGCGGTGGGAAATTCAGCGGGAGAGATGCAACTCAATCTGGTCCCATCAGCATAGCGATCACACAGAAATGATAGGGCAACTCAACAAGATTTACCACACGTCCATAAATAGACCGCCCGGGTTATCTTTCAATCAAATGACTATACATGACACACACATGCGTGGATCCCCATGATGTGAGGTATGGCAAAGGCCCCGCGTGTTTGGTGCTGGCTAATGGGGGGCGGGGGGTGGGGGGGGGGGTGCTGCTGCTGCCTATCTCTCAACGCAGCTTTGGTGTCCCTCCGGTCTTTACTGCCTGGCTGGCTGGGAGCCCTGGAGTATTTTTACCAGCACGCCACGCCGGGCAGATCCTCCCTATGCACACCCTTAACCACGGGGCACACAGCTGCCAGCTCTCTCTCTCTCTCTGTCAAACACACACACACACACACACACACACACATAGACGCACACACACACACACACACGCACACACACAAGCACACACAATGACGTGTGCTGCGGCTTACCTGCCGCGAGATGTGCACTTATTTCCTGCCTTTCTTAATGTGCCTGTCTCTATTTTGTACTGTACTTTAACCACCCCCATTAGGTTTGGCAGCACTTCTGTCCATCCATCCGTCCATCCATGTGTGTGTACCTGAGTTGGACAACAGCGGAGGTAACGGGGCAGGCCCCGAGCAAACCAAACGTGTGTGTTGTTCTCTCCCTTGTGTTCGCGGTTTAAGTGGATCTCGCATCCGGCACTACTAATGAACAAGCAGGGACGCGTCGCTAACCTGTTGCAGCTGTGTGCCTGCCATCAGAAATCCATCAAACCACTTAAATTCAATGTTCACCAACATTTAGTGAATGATAATGGTATGGCTGTGTGTGAGCAGTAAAAGGAAAGTCAGAGCCTGCTACCAGAGTCTATTGTACAAGCATCTGCTCGCCCGCCTTTCTCTCCCTCTTGGCCTGTCTGGCTACTTGTCTCTCCCTCTCTCTCTAGTTCCCTGTATTTCCATTTGTAAAATGCGTGGGTCTGTCTGGAGCAGGCCAGGGCCTGCTTCTCTCTCTGTGTCCCTCTGTGATTCAGCCCTACTACAGTAGTGTGAATCCAGCTGGCCTGCCCCTTAGCGCTATCCATCCATCCATCTATCTACATACACATGTGTGTGTATAATACACACCCACACACACATGCACGTACGCACGCACGCACGCGCACAAACACACACACACACAAAAACACTGCTGTCACATGCAGTAACAGGCGGAAAAACCCAGCCAAAGATAAGTAAAACATTAAACTCCCAAGGCCCTAACATCTCTAGTACCCACCCCTTGCACAGAGGAGGGAGACAATAAATGTGTTCAAATTTATGAAAGAAAAAA
>JAXIVH010001482.1:10000-12500 GCA_036785325.1 Urophycis tenuis | reverse complement strand
ACAGTCTGATACAACCCGAGCCATGGCGACGCTCTCTGTAGAAAGCCCGTAAACTTATGGACTCTGAAGTTATGACAAACACACACGTCGGTAGCGCGCTGCAGTCAACACGGTTTGAATAATTGCCTCGGTTTTTCAAAAAAGAAAAACTCAACTGTAACAAAATACGGCGCCCCGGTTGCATTTCCAACCCGGGGATCCTAACCGCCCAGGCAGTCCTGGTGTGGACCGGACTGGGGGGGTGCCAGGTCTGGCACGCTGGACACGCTTGCGCTGCGGTTGGCATGGCGAGGCGGGGGCCATCGCCAACACGCCAACCAAAGTGTGCAGTTAAAACATTAAAAAAAAATAAAAAAATAATAGAATTGGTGGCGGTGGACACGTGCGCCGTCGCGTCGACGGAGGCCAGAGGAGACACGTGCGTGAGCCACCCCGTTGGCACCCGCGTGCACAGCTGGATTTCACATCAGCCTCGGCCCGAATTACCCAAACTGTGAAAAACAAACCCCAGACACTCTCGTGTGTGTGCGTTTGTGTGCGCGTATGTGTGTGTGTGTGCATGTGCGTGTGCATGTGTGTGTGTGCGTGCGTGTGGCGTGTGTGTGTGCGTGTGTGTGTGCGCATGTGTGTGTGTGTGCCTGCGTGCGTGCGTGTGTAGTGTCCTCCTTCCCATAATCACGTAGCTTTACAATTTGCTCGGGTCCCTCCCTCTAATTACCTTTAAGGCCATGTGTCCATGTATGTTTATGTGTCTGACTACGACTCTCTCTGTGTGTGTCTGTGTGTGTGTGAGTGTGTGTGTGTGTGTGTGTGTATACACGTGTGTGTCCATCTGTCTGTTCTTCATGTGTCTTCGCAGCCCTCCTTTGGTGATATAAATACCAGTAGGCAACAAAACCTCTTTCTCTGGCAGCCATAATGGCTGGAGCAGTCCCAAAATTTGCTAGCCACATTAAACTGGTTTACTGGCTCAAAATGACCCGGTGGAGCACAAAATGACTGGTTACCTGACACGGTGACTCAGGAGGACAGCCCGGCTCGCGGCGGTCAGCGAGTGACCAGGCCAAAGCGCCCGCCAGTGGTCAGCGAGAACGTGGACTGAAATACATTCAAAACACACGTGATGTGTGTGGCATTGGTGTGTAGTGTTGGGGTACAGGGCCACACTCAAGGGGGCTATCCATGATCAGGGGGGGGGGGGAGGGGGGCTCCCAGCAATTCAAGCCCCCTTATTCAAGCCCCCTGCTGGGACGGGATGCCAGCGCTGTACCTTGCTAGCGTGTTGTTGCTAGCGTGTCGGTTGAAAAGCTGCTTCGGCCAGTCACACTCCAACCAAGCACAGTTCAACTCGGACACAACCATGACAAGCGGTTCACAAAATCGCAGCGGACCGATCCGATTCATTGTGATTTGAGAAGTGTTTGAATTGAACGAGCGGCTTGAAGCAGCATACATTATGATGCAGTACCACTGCTATTCTACAGCTAATGGACATGCTGCCAAGAAGTTGAAGGCTTCAAGTGTGGTTAGTGTCAAAATGTACCATCCTCTGTGCCCACACTGCTGCTTTGATTTGGTCCTTCTAGAGCCAGTGGCTTTCACCTGAACAGATATCTGAACAGGAAAACTGCAGAGAGCGAGGGAGACAAAAAAAATAGATAAATAGCCCTACATAGTCGATCTGCCAAACGCACACAATTCATCATTACCTTTCTCTTTCACATGTGATGGCCACCATCACAGAAGGGTAATGATAAATGTCTGAGAGGCCGAACGCAAAATCCTTTGTAATGGGGTTTGTAATGGGAAAATGTGTGCAATTTCCACCGTCAACTATAGCATGTGTTGAGCACATGGCAAACCCAACCAAACCCAGTTGTTTCTGTGCGCATGTGTGTGTGTGTGTGTGTGTGTGCATGTGTGTGTGTGTGTGTGTGTGTGCATGTGTGTGTGCGTGCGTGTAATACACTCCTTGTTTAACTGGGTCAAAGGCACATTCGGACCATCTGTCCAAGAGCGCTCACATTTGGTTTCACATTCTTGCACTGTGCAGTCGCCTCCCTCCACACACACACACACACACACACACACACACACACACGCACACACAACACACACAGAAAACACAAACACACGACACACACACGACACACAAAACTCACAGACACACACGCGTCTGCACTTAGCCATACAAATGACCAACTTGTGTGGGGCATTAGTCGGGGCAGAGCAGAGCCCGGCAGCCCCGCGCGCTCGCAGGGCCCGCCGGAACTGTACGCCGCAGCGGGGCGGGAGCGTCTCCAAGCAAGTGGTGGAAACAACAGCCTCTTGTGTCTGGTGACGAGACAAACTTAGCAGCCGTCGATGGAGAGCGGGACTAGCGTGTGGCGCACGCGGGGGGGGGAGCCTCCTCTCGGTGGTCCCGCTCTGGACCGCACGGCCCGACGGGACGGCGGCGACACGTCGAGTCGTTCGGTTCGCACTCCTTCGACGCGGGACA
>JAXIVH010001482.1:0-5000 GCA_036785325.1 Urophycis tenuis | reverse complement strand
CATACATACATATATATTGTCACAAAATCACCAAGAATCATTGCAATAAATAACTCTTAACACATCGGTTCAAATGTCTACCAAAGTGCGAGACCACCACAATGAGAAGCACGTCTGAATGGAGGTTAGCAGCTGGGCCATTATTTCGTCTTGTTGATGTGGCAGTGTGAGAGCCCGCTCCAGCGCCAGCCAGGAGCAGGTGGAGCAGTGGTTGGCTGGGAACATTTCGAGGCAGGGCCACGGGCAAGCAGGCTGACTGGCTGCTGTCTGGTGTGTGTGTGTGTGTGTTGGTGTCAGTGTGTGTGTGTGTGTGTATGTGTGTATTCTGAGTCTAACTAAGTATACTCTTTAAGCCCGGGGCCCACGGCCGCAGGCCAGCAGGAAGCCATTCATTACGCCGTACGGGGGGAAGGCACGGTGGGGGGAGAAAAAAAAAAACCAGCCAGAGACCACGCAGCACCAACCCCCTGGCCACCGAGGTCTGGACCCGGCCTTTACCCCTCGCCGTGCAGCCTCCAGGGCCCCCGGGCAACACCCCGCCTCGCCTCACATAAAACAACATCCATCCCTGCGAGCCTGCCCCCCCCCCCCCCACCGGTCGCTCCGTGAAGGCTGGGAAGTCCCTGTCGAGAGACTCGGCCGGGCCCCGGCTGGCCGTGCACAGGAGGGATGCGGGAGTATTTATAGAGCTCTCAGGGAGCTACGCCCCTGTGTGGGAGGCCGGGAGAGGGGGGGGGGGACAGCGCTCCGGAGGGAAGGAAGCAGCCGATGAGGTCCAGGGAGGTCGGGCCGAGCGAGGTCTCCGGCCGGCCCCGTTTTGGTTGCGTTGCGTTATTATGGCGCTGCTATGGCGAAAAAAGCTTTGAGCCGCGTTTCTATGGCTACGGGTCCACAGATTTGAATCCGGGTTCAGACGTGTAGGTGGCCATGTTTCTGTCCACGTGTAACCCCCCCGTCTGTATTCAGTTGTTCACTCGCGCTGAAGGTATCCTAAACTACGAGGCAACGTGCGCTCCAGACTGTGAAGTATTCATTCATGCCTCCAGCCAATGCATCCAAGACTGCACACCCCCCAAAAAAGCGGAAATGCAAGCGGTTGGTCGCCTTAAATTGCCATAAAGAGCTTTCGAAACTCACTAAAATGGGCGCAAAACAACAACACTGAAACACGACCGATTTACACATCTTGTTTCTTACTCAAACGTCCTTCTGTGTGCGACTGTGTGCGTATATGTGTGTGTGTGTGTGTATGTGTGTGACTGTGTGTGTGTCTGTCTGTGTGTGTGTGTGTGTGTGTGTGTGTGTGTGTGTGTGTGTGCGTGCGCGTGTGTGACGGGGCACTGCGCCGTTTGAGCTTGGTATAAATAGTGGCGGTGGAATCGCGGGTCGTTCAGACTCTGTTATCAGCCCAGCCTGCCGGTCCGCCCACTGCCACCACCACGCCGCTGACCACACGCTTCTGCACGCACGCGCGCACACACACACACACACACACACACACACACACACACACGTGCACGGAGACGCGGGCGTGTGCGCGCACACACACACACACACACACACATACATACAGACATACAGACACACACAGACAAGCAGTCATTCAAGCCAAGCGCACACAACACTGCATACAAGGGCATAAGTAGACGGGACGCACAGCCCAGACACTCATTTGCAGATGCACATGCAATGCAAACACTTAGACAATGACCCCACACATGGCTTAAACACATACTCTTGCCCTAATATGCAAAACACAACCACCTATATAAGTCCACGAATAGGTACATATTTGCATACAGACCCATGCACAGTAACCAGACGGTTGTACACGTACACACACACATTCATGCGCGTGCACGAACACAGACACACAGTGTAATTGTAAATTATATATAAAAGAAACACACAATTTCATTGCTTGGTCTAGTAAAAACACACATAAGTCAGCAGTCACATAAAACCCAGAGCTAGGCTGGGCAGCGTGTGGACATTTAGAGGAACAGCCCAATTAGGCTAAAAGAGATCCCAGTAAAGACTAGGCTAAATAAACACAAACGACCCTGTATATATAGTCCAAACACACAAGAAAAAAAAAAACCTAAACGACAGAAAGATAAACTATCTCATTTACCCAACGTGACAAACAGTCAATTTAGTGGCGATTGTGGGTCCGATCTGTAGGTCCCTGTGGTTCTGTTAGTTATTTTCATTGTGTATCGAGGCGGATGTGTACGAAGGAGATATATATATATATATATATATGGCCCTGAATACATCATTTCAAGCTTTGAATAACTGAGGGAATATTCATCTTAAAAAAAAACTTTTAAAAAATGTAGGACTGTTGCAGAATTGTCAACGTTGAACGTTTTTCCTTTTCCTTTCTACGGCGGTATTTTAATAATGTAAAAGGACAAACTACAAAATCATGTGAACATTGTGCAAAGTTTTGACAGGATGAGCACTATTCACCCGAGGAGAAATCACACAGGTGCTATAGTGGGAGACGGATCCCCATAGGAGGAAACCAACATGGCTAGCTGTTCTACTCTCCTATATTCAATTAACAACCCGTTATAATGAGCAGGTAGAGCTTTTTGGTGTCTTTTGGACTCTAGCTGCTAATGCTAGCTGCTAATGCTAGCTGCTGAACACAATCGTTATTAAAAACCATTCTTGAACCATTCACGCCCCTCTTGCGGCCAACTCTAATGTCTATGGCCGCTGAGCAGCGCGAGCGCCACGGAAAAGTTAAACTCCAGGAGAGACCCACCGAGAACATTGAGTAAATATTATCATGGTTACAAGCAGTTAGCGTGAAGCCTGTCTGTTGGTCTTGCCGGTAATCACAGCAGGACAGCAGGTGTCGAGGTGGCCAAGCGCGACCGAATCCAACGTCCAAATAAGCTACAAAACTAGCAGAGGGTGATTTGGCCGTCCCGTGTTGGGCCGGGCCATGTCGATGAGGACCACCGTCACCCGAGAGGAAGCCTCGACTTGAGGCTTTCTCGGCATGAGGGATTCTTTTGGTGCACAGTCGCATATTATCCTGGGAATATCACCAGGGTATTTGGACGAAAATGCATCCTAACCTTCCGCCTGTGTTTCACAGGCGCACATTTCCATAGGCATTAAAAATGCTAAAAAGAGTTCAGGGATGCACCTTACAAAGGAATATCCAGGCTCAGCGCTGACATCAATGCGTGTGTGACCTTTGATGGAAGACCAGTGTGTGTGAAATGGCCTCGGCATTCATTACCTTAATGACATTTGGATGACACACTGAAGCTGCATGTCGACCGCCCGGTGCGGACATTTTGGTCGTCGACTGAGAACTGACTGGACACACGCGTGTGTGTGTGTGCGTGTGCGCGTGCGCGTGTGCTGTGTGTGTGTGTGTGTGTGTGTGTGTGTGTGTGTGTGTGTGTGTGTGTGTGTGTGTGTGGCCGACACGCGCGTCCCCTCCCAGAGGCGAGGCCCTAACACGACCGTGGGACAGCGCGAGGCTGAGTAACGTTCACGATGACACACACCTCCACGCTAATGTGAGCAAACGGAACCGTCGCCGTGCGTTAATGGCAGCGGAGAAGGGGCCGGTCCCGTGTTCTTCGGTCGGGGGGGGGGGGGGGGGGGGGAAAGGAGGAAAGCTTTTAGATATGGTGAACCGCAAATATCGGCTATATTCTGCCTGACCCGTATTTAAAATAACTCTTTGCAACTTCCACAACAAACCACACTGTTAAAAGACATGCAATCAAGGATGTAAAAAAAAAATAAAAAAAAACAGACTCTGCCAAGTCCTCTTGCCCCGTCAGGAGACTGCGGAGTTTGTGCGGCTGTCAATATCGAGTGTGTGGGAAAGTCCTGAATGCTGGTGGCAACAGTGGATCTGGGGCGAGTATATTGTATTTTTAAACTGTGAAGCCCAGTGTTCCCTTTGAAGGGAAACACAGCACAGACTGTTCTTGAAAGGGACTATTTTTAATATTTAGGTTATTTTCAATGTTCGAATCTTATCCAACCATTAACGCTTAAATATAGGGAATGTTACATTTGTGTTATTTTGCAGGAACTCCAGACACTGTACCCACTCATGGAAACCAGCATTTCAAAGGGGCATGTGCCACATTGATTGCTTATTGCCAGGAATGGCAGCGTGTAAAACATGTTCAAAGCTCAAACTGAATACAGTTGGCGTACACACTCCCGAGTCTAAGTAAGAGGGAAGTGGGGCAAGGAGCATGCTGCTAGCGTAGATAAAGCCACGGCAAGGCTCTCGATGATATCTCCTCCACTGAGCCGTGCTAAATTATACGTGGCGTTGCCAGCATTTCCGGATGGCCTGGGAACCTCCCAGATCCAGCCCTAATCTCTGATCTCCCTTCCAGCACGAAATCCAATATGGGCTTTACGAAAGAAAAGTTAAATAAAAACAACATTTAACACTAAACAAGGGTTTCCTAAATAAAGCAGGAAGCTTTGAGACTTGGGGTTTGATCGCTGTCTGGTAGCCTATTTAAAAATAAAGGGGGAAAAAAAAAAAACATAAATTTCTCATGGCTTACTGCACTGTTGGATGTATAGATGTTTATACTGTATATAGATAGATTTCACTAAAGGGGGCAGAACAGCAGCATTTTAAGCAGAGAGCATGACGACCACTTTCAGTACTTCAGGGGGGGAAAAAGCACTTTCAGTGGAAATATAAAAGTCCAACTCCGGTATCTGATCTGACGTGATGTCAGGTCCTGGCCGGGCCAGCGCGGTTGCCAGGCCAACAGCATTCCTGGGTTCGCTCAACTCTAGAGACCGGTTGTGAAAGCACCCGGCCTGACCACTGAACACATCCAGTGGATGTTGCATCAGCAACACAAAGGCAAAGAAGCGCATTGTTCCAACCAACACAAAAAAGATCACAGCTTCCCCCCCCCCCCCCCCCCCCCCCCCCCCGAGGGGGGGGATAAAAGAGAAAGGTAAATTGAAAGCACAAGCGAACG
>JAXIVH010001481.1:7500-22029 GCA_036785325.1 Urophycis tenuis | reverse complement strand
CAGTCCTAAGGATGGTGATGTTCCTGAATGAGCTGGAGGAGATCTTGGATGTGATCGAGCCCTCAGAGTTCCTCAAGGTCCAGGAGCCCCTCTTCAGACAGCTGGCCAAATGTGTGTCCAGCCCTCACTTCCAGGTAACCATGCCCACACCACAGGCAACCACACCACACCCACCGAAGGTGTGTGGAGGTGTGTGGATGTGTGTTAACCTGCTGTTTGTGGAGGTTTGTGAAGGTGTGTAGAGGTATGTGGAGGTGTGTGTGTGAAGGTGTGTTACAGTTGTTACAGTGCTTTACAGTGTGTGAACCTGCTGTGTGTGGAGGTGTGTGAAGGCGTGTGGAGGTGTGTGAACCTGCTGTGTGTGCAGGTGAATGGAGGTGTGTGGAGGTGTGAACCTGCTGTGTGTGCAGGTGTGTGGAGGTGTGTGGAGGTGTGAACCTGCTGTGTGTGCAGGTGTGGAGGAGGTGTGTAGAGGTGTGTGTGAAGGTGTGTGGAGGTGTGTGAACCTGCTGTGTGTCCTGGTGTGTGGAGGTGTGTGAAGGTGTGTGGCAGTGTGTTGAGGTAAGGAGAGGTGTGGAGGTGTGTGAACCTGCTGTGTGTGAAGGTGTGTGGAGGTGTGTAGAGGTGTGTGAACCTGCTGTGTGTGCTGGTATGTGGAGGTGTGTGAAGGTGTGTGGAGGTGTGTAGAGGTGTATGGAGGTGTGTGGAGGTGTGTAGAGGTGTGTGGAGGTGTGTGAACCTGCTGTGTGTGCTGGTATGTGGAGGTGTGTGAAGGTGTGTGGAGGTGTGTAGAGGTGTGTGAACCTGCTGTGTGTGCTGGTGTGTGGAGGTGTGTGAAGGTGTGTGGCAGTGTGTTGAGGTAAGGAGAGGTGTGGAGCTGTGTGGAGGTGTGTGAACCTGCTGTGTGTGCTGGTGTGTGGAGGTGTGTGAACCTGCTGTGTGTGCTGGTGTGTGGAGGTGTGTGAAGGTGTGTGGAGGTGTGTGAAGGTGTGTAGAGGTGTGTGGAGGTGTGTGAACCTGCTGTGTGTGCAGGTGTGTGGAGGTGTGTGAAGGTGTGTGGAGGTGTGTGGAGGTGTGTAGAGGTGTGTGCTGGTGTGTGGAGGTGTGTGGAGGTGTGTAGAGGTGTGTGAACCTGCTGTGTGTGCTGGTATGTGGAGGTGTGTGAAGGTGTGTGGAGGTGTGTAGAGGTGTGTGGAGGTGTGTGAACCTGCTGTGTGTGCTGGTGTGTGGAGGTGTGTGGAGGTGTGTGGAGGTGTGTAGAGGTGTGTGGAGGTGTGTAGAGGTGTGTGGAGGTGTGTGGAGGTGTGTAGAGGTGTGTGGAGGTGTGTGGAGGTGTGTGAACCTGCTGTGTGTGCTGGTGTGTGGAGGTGTGTGGAGGTGTGTGGAGGTGTGTGAACCTGCTGTGTGTGCTGGTGTGTGGAGGTGTGTGGAGGTGTGTGGAGGTGTGTGGAGGTGTGTGGAGGTGTGTGGAGGTGTGTAGAGGTGTGTGGAGGTGTGTGAACCTGCTGTGTGTGCTGGTGTGTGAAGGTGTGTGGAGGTGTGTGGAGGTGTGTGGAGGTGTGTGGAGGTGTGTGGAGGTGTGTAGAGGTGTGTGGAGGTGTGTGGAGGTGTGTGAACCTGCTGTGTGTGCAGGTGGCTGAGCGGGCGCTGTACTACTGGAACAACGAGTACATCATGAGTCTGATCAGCGACAACGCGGCTAAGATCCTCCCCATCATGTTCCCCGCACTGTACAAGAACTCCAAGAGCCACTGGAACAAGTACACACACACACATTTAATAAACAAATAATTTTTCCAAACAATTTGGCTATTGTATAAATTGCAACATATTTGTAATCGTGTGTGTGTGTGTGTGTGTGTGTGTGTGTGTGTGTGTGTGTGTGTGTGTGTGTGTGTGTGTGTGTGTGTGTGTGTGTGTGTGTGTGTGTGTGTGTGTGTGTGTGTGTGTGTGTGTGTGTGTGTGTGTGTGTGTGTGTGTGTGTGTGTGTGTGTGTGTGTGTGTTAGGACCATCCATGGTCTGATCTACAATGCCCTGAAGCTCTTCATGGAGATGAACCAGAAACTGTTTGATGATTGCACCCAGCAGTACAAGGCTGAGAAACAGAGGTAACACACACACACACACACACACACACACACAGACACACGCACAACATGCACACACAAACTCACAGTACAAATGTAAATGTTTTACTTTACCTACTGTGTGATATTTGTGTAAAAGTAATGTGTGTGTGCGTGCATGCCTGTGCGTGTGTGTGTTCCAGGGAGAAGTACAAGCTAAAGGAGAGAGAAGATATCTGGAACAAGATAGAGCTGTTAGCCCGCCAAAACCCCCAGGTACCTCCTCTGCTCCCACCTCCTCTCTCCTCTCCTCCCACCTCCCCTCCTCTCCCCCCACCTCCTCTCTCCTCTGCTCCCACCTCCCCTCCTCTCCCCCCACCTCCTCTCTCACTGCTCTCACCTCCTCTCCTCTACTCTGCCCCCGCTTCCCCTCATCCCCCCCTTGTTTGAGAGTGTGTGAGAACCAGTGAAAGAACTTAAATACTTTTCTGAAATGTTTCTTCTTCTAGAGCAACAGGCTCCACCCCCTTCGGCCCGGGCTCCACCCCCAGGAAGAGGTGCGTTCTGTACTAAAGTCCTACGTAGTTAAAAACTGTCTTATGACAGTGTGATGGTTTTACTGTCATTATCAGAATTATATATCATACGATTTTCTTTTATGATTTTAATATATATTAAATTATTTAGAGATGGTGAGAAGGTGAATCATTATAATGTGTGTGTGTGTGTGTGTGTGTGTGTGTGTGTAGTGCATGGTGTACAGTGAGGGCAGCATCCCTCTGTTCTCCATGGAGACGGAGACTCCGACCGCAGAAGACATCCAGCTGCTGAAGAGGACTGTGGAGAGTGAAGCTACGCAGGTACACACACACACACACAAACACACACTTTAAGCATGTTGTGGTAAATGATGCACACACATACATACTTTATATAATCAATTCTCCCCCCCCCCTCGCCGTGTCTCTCGCCCTTCACCCGCCCCAGGGTCTGAAGGACGTGAGGAAGGAGAAAGTGTTGACGAGGAGGAGGTCCGAGCTTCCCCAGGACGTCTACACCATCAAGGCACTGGAGGCCCACAAGAGAGCAGAGGAGTACCTCACAGCCAATCAGGAGGCCCTCTGACGCCGAGGAGGCGGACCCAGCTGAGCGTGACTCGGCCCACCGCTCTCTCCTCGGGGCAGGGGGGTCCCGGTGAAGTTGCCCCGGGAGACGCTGACCGAGGCTCACTTTCCAAACCCCCAGTGGCCCCGCCCTCCTCGCCTGGTGGTGGGCGTGGCCAGGAACAGAGCGCTCGCTGGGCTCCGCCCCCGTCAGGAAGCCAACTCTCCCGCTCAGAGCTTCACGGACAACTTCACTGCGCTGCCCCGCCTCTCTACATCCTCAGCCAATCAGTCGCCTTCTCTCTTCCGCTGGCCAATCATTTCTCTGCCTTCGAAAATCCCCGCCCCCTCCTTCCCTTCCGCACCCTCATCTCTCCATCTCAGATGGACTGGACAGCAGGCCACACACACACACACACACACACACACACACACACACACACACACACACACACACATACACATATACACACATACACACACACACACACACACAGGAGTGCACGTGCATGCACGCCCGCAGCGTTGATCTGGGTGGCCGTACGGGTTTGTGAGGCTCAGCATCCCCCGCGCCGCTGTTGGCGCCTGATCCAGGTCAGGTGCTCCTCCTCTGGACTCACGGCTGGTCTCTGCACTTTAACTTGGGCGGCGTTGCCTAGGCAACAGCCTCTCAGAGCCTGCATCTCTGGTCCCTCTGGGGTCCCGGACTCTCTCCTCCTCCTCCTACTGATGTCCACCGATCAGAAATGGCGATGTTAACATCCTGTTTTGTCTCTGATGTTAATGTTTAAGTTGTAGACAGGGGAGGAAGTGATGTCACACACACATGCAGGTCCACAACAGGCCAGCTGGGTCCAGGGTCTGGTCTCTACCGGGAGTTGAGGTGCTTTCGGGTCTGAGTCTTGGGTCTGTCAGGGGCGGGGCTTGCTGTGGCTGCACATGTCTGCTGAGGTTCTATGCTAAACATCTGGCCTGCTGTTATCACGGTCTGAACTGAGCTCTGCTCAGAGGCCCCCCAGGTTCCAATCCCACCCCTGCTGTAGACCCAGACACACTATCTAGAGCCCCTTCCCTCTCTTAAGCCCCTCCCACAACCCCATGCTCCCTTCTCTTTATATTCTCAAAGCGCCAAAGCAATATTCTTTGAGGGAGTAAGATCTCATGTGCTGCAGTGGGCAGTGTGTGGGCGCGTTGAAACAATCCTCCATATAGGACCACAGCTGGACATAACCCTTTTGGGCCAGGAGCCACAACCCCTCCGCCAAACGTCAGCCATTTTGTTTATCTTCCACCGGGGGACGTGCGTCCAATCGCTGCATGGTAGCCTCCCTCCGATTGGTGTCCTCCGTGAGCTTTGCTGTCAATCACTCCCAGCATTCCAGCAGTGGAGGCTATGCTCCGCCCTCTTCCTCTGACCACAAAATGTCCTCCAGTCGGGTTCGAGGGTAACTGACCAGAGGGAGTGGCCACTACGTTTACTGCTGAGAACAGCCGATCAAGTTAAATCTGCACCAAATATTGTTTAGGGTTAACTAACCCTCAGACACACGCGTGCCTGAAGCTGTTGATATGTCCTTATTTAAAAGATGAAATATGACTTTATTCTCTGTATTAGTACGTGGTCACCAGTGATGCATCACGTGATTGAATCTGAAACGTTCCTGTCCTCCGCCCGGCAGTCCTCTCCCCCCGCTGGAGGGGAGACTCCCAAAAAAACGCTTCCTCGTCATGTGGAAGCCTCGCATTCACGACCTGTGATTGACGGGCACGGCAACCTGATTGGTCAGAAAGGAGCCTGGAGCGGTCTACAGTGTGGGCGGTCCCATACGGAGGCAGCCACTCCAAACCCATTCTCACAGTGCATTTCACTCAGCAGACGGGGGCCCAGTCTGACCTACAGAGGGAAACCAAACTGAAGACCTTTCCATAACCACCACCCCCCCCCCCTCCCCCAACACCTGTGTAAGCTGCTCCCACACATGACATCCATACAATGATCTTTAATAGAGTAGAGCATCACATAGTATGGAGGAAGCTTTTGTACAGAGATCCATGTATGTACAGAGGAACCCGATGAGCTGAATAAAGTGGACACGTTTGACATCCACTCAGTCTGATGTTGTTGTGTAGTTCTTCAGCCACCACACTACCGAGTCCACGGCTTCTGATCACTGTACCCAAATAGTGTTAACAATTCAGTATTGACAATAGTATTGTGTTGATTAGTTGTACTGTGTTGACAAAAAACTAAGAACAACGAACAAAGTTAAAAGCACTCAAAAGCAACTTGTAGAAGCTTCTAGGTGGAATGTACAAGGCAGATGGATGGTAACAATGTTTCTGATTGGCTGAGAGATGGATCGACTTTAGCCATTGGTTGGTTACATACTCGATGGCAGGATAAGAAGCAGGACCTTCTGGACCTCTCAGAGACGGCTGGGTCGGGCAAGGTGGTCACATGACTGGTCACATGACAACCATCGTGACGTCACGGTGATGAGAGCTTTTTCAGACCAGAGAAAGCTCTGGAAGATGACAGTTAAAGTATTTTTTCCAGTTTTTTTGTCCAGTTCACCCAATAAAACTATTGAGGCAGCCTCACAGCAGAGCCAAGCCACTACTACGTATTACTGAACTCACACGGTTTGTCCTAATTGAAGCATCGCTGACAGCAGGGTTCTGTATATTTCGGTTGTAGCGCGGCGGTGTAGGGTGGAGGTTCAGCCCGCTCTGGGGACACGCCAGGGCAGCGGTCATGCTTCACCAGCAGAGCTGAGGAGCGTGTAGCTCAGCCTACCACGCGCTCATCACAATCCTGCTCGTACACGGGCGCCACTGGAAGGACAACACACACACTACACCGCGGTGCTCTGGCAACGTCTGGAGCTCACACAGTGGCACAATAGCAAACTGGCTTGAGACAAGAGCAAATGGGATCCAAGCCAGTTTAAACTGGCTTTCACAGCTCTGGTTAAAAAAAAACAGTTTAAACTGGCCAAACCAGCTCAGATGTGGTGATTTAAACCTGATCAGAATTGGATTGGTTAAAACCGGTTCACACTAAAGCTGGTTTCCCTATCAGGCCTGGACTTCTCTGAGAGGTCAACGAGGTTCCTATCCAGGACCAGGGTCACGGGGGGGGGGCCACCGGGTTTGGGGGGGAAGGGGTCATAGTTCAGTCCAGTTCTCCACCCCGCGGCATACGGAGGGCGGAGGAGCTCTGGTGCGTCTGCAGGGTATGCTGGACCATGTCGGTCCACTGGTCCTCAGAGATGTCCCGAGCCCAGGCCGGCACGCCCAGCGTGGGCAGTGCGATGGTGGCCATGGTCCTCTTCACCAGCTCCACATGGTCTGGGGGGGGGTCACACCGTTACACATGTCACACCACACACCGTGACAACACACACACCATGACAACACATACATTCTTAATCTACATGTTCATGGAAGGGCAATAGTCTTTTACCTTCGTCCATCGGGATGGAGGCGTGGCTTCGCTCGGCCACCTCCCCCTCTAGCTCCACCTCCTCTTCACTGTCGGGGGGAGGGGGCAGGTGCAGGCCCATCGCCTAGGCAACAGTAGAGACAGTGGTTCAGTTTAGCTTTAAGATACCAACGCCACCATCATGTTTCACAACTAGACAGGATATTTCAACAGCAAATGGAGCCATGAGCTTAAATCAGTGAGGAAGTGAAATATCTAGACTATTTACTATTTTCTTTTGACTGAAGAGTGGGATTAAAAAAGATCTTGAGTTTCACTTTAAAAGCAGCCTATAATATTACACTGCTGTGACTCCTTATGAGTTTCAACATGAAACACTTTCAGATTAGCATGTTTAGCGGTTCACGAGCAGCAGACAGGAAGGGACAACAAACCTCTATCCGGTCCTGGACCTCCTGGAGTTGCTGGGCGTGCGGGTCCCCCTGGTCCCCTGGGTCCAGTCCGTTCAGACCCTCCGGGTCCTGGTTCAGCGGCTGGTAGTAATACCCGGCGTTCTCCTCCTCCTCCTCTCCATCGACTTCTCCGTCTCCTCCCTCCTCCTCCTCGATGTCCTCCCCGCTCCACTCCCCTCCAACTCCCACCACGTCGTGCGCGGCACCATCCGACGGCCGCTCCTGGCCCAGGTCGTCCTCCGAGTTTGGCAAGATTCTCTCGGGTCCCATGTCTCCCGTCACCGCCACTTCCATCCACGGCCACGGAGGTCTGATAGTGGAGAACCTGGTGGACCACGAGAGACAGACACGCGTGTTCAGCAGGAGGCGACACCTTCAGAGTCACCGAACCGTCCGGATCCACTGCGGGTCCGCTGGTAAGCAGGACCTGGTGTTGTGATCACTCTAACAGCCCTGGTTCATGAGCTGTTCGAGCTGATCCTCATCGATGTCGCCTTTGTCGCATGCAAATGTCGCTGGTCGATGTCCAGCATATGTGTGTGTCTGAGTGTCTGTATGACCTGGTATGACCTTGTTATCTTGTAATACTGGTTATCTTACCTTAGGAAGCGATGGTTCTGCTGGTTGAGGTTCGCTTCTTCCAGCTGCTGTACTTCCGGGTACGTCACCGGCGGAAAGGGAATTAGAGTATTGCGTTCTCTTACCTTTTTTAGTTTTTTATATTTTGGCCAATCTCAAACATTTCTTAATTATTATCATTTCTTACAAATTATTATTTATCATGTCAAAATAATAAAAAATATAAACAGAACGGGTGACTGAAATGCGTTCTCTCACACTTTATATCAATGCACCGTAGAATAAGAGTGGATATCAATTACACATATTTGTTGTTGGTTGGTTGGTTGAGGAGCTAAATCCCAACAATATCATCAAAAGTATGTATTTGCTGAAAGAAAAACTAACTAAAATATTGTACGAACGTCAAAACGTGTACGTCACTACGTAATGCTTATTTTGCATACAGCGCGCCAAACAGATCCGTGTTCACGTTGCTGCTGGTCACATCGTGTCCCGTTACCCGTTAAATACGTTTTTTCTAACCCGTTAAATTCAAAAACAGAATCATGCATATCTACTTCTGTGGAAGTATCCGAGGAGGGAGACAGGACGTGGCCATTTATCAGAAGATCGTCCAGAAGCTGCAGACGTATGGGGTCGTGCTGACGGAGCATGTGAGCCACAGTGTGCTCACAGAGAAAGGTGAGGTCATGACAACCGCTGTACAGCCGCCGACTCGTCACCGTTTAGTTCGAACCGCTGGTGCGACAGCCCTCCCCCCAGCAGGAGCGGGTCCAGCCCTCACCGGGAGAGTGTCGGAGTGTAATGCAGGGTTTCTGTTCAACATGCGTCCCTGTTGTACCACAGGGGAGTATGCTGCGCTGAAGGGAGAGAAGGCCATCCACCAGAGGGACATAGACTGGCTGTCCACGTCGGATGGTGAGGACTGACGTTCTCTCTCAAGTTGGTGGACTCACAACGATCGTGGGTTCGAACCCTAATGTCCTCAGACTAACCTGTAGGTGCATAAGCCTTGCCCAAGAAGCCCCTAACCCTACCTGCTCCTTTATGACATGTATCTGAATTATGCATGGTTATAACATGTACTATACTATGTTGTGATAGCGCACGGTGATAACATGTAGTTCTTTGAGTTGTATCACATTGTGTTGGATCCACCAGCCTAGCTTCCCTCTGGCCGATCCATCCCAGACTTAACTGCTTGTTGGTCCTCAGTGATTGTTGCCGAGGTGACGCAGCCGTCGCTAGGGGTGGGCTACGAACTGGGCCGAGCAGTTGCCATGGAGAAGAGAATCTTCTGTTTGTTCCGGCCTTCATCTGGTCGATGTATGACTCTTCCTCTATTCCCCACTCAACGCTGTCATACTCATGTATCACTGTAGGCCATCTTTAATGCTGACTGTGTGCTTGTGTCCAGCGCTGTCGGCCATGATCCGCGGGGCAGAGGACGGAGACCTGGTCCAGGTCAGGGACTATGCTGAGGAGGAGGTGGAGGCCATTTTGGAAGACTATTTTGCAAAGCTGAACAAAGTCTGACTAAATGTATGTGCGACTGTGTTCTTATGATCTAACCAAACCCTGGGTTTCCAGGATGAAGGAAGGAATTGTTCATCATTTGTTTGTTGTTTTTTTTAATTTACGTTGACATAAAATCCAACATTGTGTTGAAACAACTGATCTCTTGCTTTAATTGTAATGTGGCGCGTTGCAGCTGTTCACCATTTGGTGTCAGTAGAGGAGAGCCCATTATAGTGAGGGACGAAATGCGTTTTAATTCAGTTTTGCACAACGGTTTAACAGCTGGGTTGTGAATGAGTTTTGTTCCTGTTATGATGTACTGTGTAGTGACCTATGCTACTGCATCCCCTTCTATTAATCAGTGGGCGGTCTGCATCTATTTCCCACACACACACACACACACACACACATTTTTGCTTTGAAACCTGTTTGTGTGTAAGGAGTGAGTGAGAGTGTTCTGTGTGTGTGTGATGAATCGACTCCTTCCAAGAAGACAACGCCAACATGAATTTGCATCTTTATTGCACACAATTCACATTCACCTTCTACAACATAAACAACATTAATAAAAATATTGTATAATCACGGTCATTTACACGTACATGTGCAGCTCTCGTGGGACCTGGGCACGGGGACACCAGCCCCTCACCAGGTGTAGGTCTCCACCACATTCATTACTCTGGAGGGGAACCTTCCAGAAATACACCCCTGGCTGCACCCAGAGAGCGCTGCGTCGTTAGCACAGTGTGTTCGCGGTCCGCCCCACGTAACCCACGGCTTCTGGGCTCGGCGTGTCAGCGCTGGCTCGTCATAGCTCCCGGAGGGTCCCAGGAAACCCCCCTCATGTGGTCCACTCCTCACGTGGTCCACTGCGTTCCACAGAAGAGGTCAGAGGTCAGGGGGGCGTGGCCTCTCGGTACGGAGGGTTGCGACCCGGAGGACATGTTGGATAGAGAGCTGAGCCTCCGGCCCCATTCGCTCTCTCTGATCCAGGGTTCTGTTACTCCTGGACCCTGGTGGTTCTGGACCAGGAACCGGTCCTAATCCTGACTGCGGGTCCAACACAAGCGGAACAGCCAGGGGTTCTGATTGACTCCCTGACGGAACACTAGGAACCGGGTCAGACCGGGACCTGCAGCTCCTCTGAGCTGGTGGGGTCGCAGGGCGGGATTCTCTCTCTCTCTGGCTCTCTGTCTCTCTCTCTCTCTCTCTGTCTCTCTTCCCTTGTACCTGCACCCTCTGTCTCTCTCTCTCTCTCTCCCCATCATGTTCCTAGCTCGAACGCCCCATATATCAGCTAGTCTATATCACCTCAGCATTGAGTCTCTTCTTCTCTGGTTCTGCCCCGGGGGGCGGGTCCAAGAAGCTGACCTTACACTCCTGCTCCTCCCCCACTGCCCGGCTCTGCTCTGGCATCGCCGTTGCCAACGACAACCCATTCTCTTCTTGTTGTTGTGACAGCGGCTGTGGCGGTCTGTGTTGGGGTCCGTCATTCTGATTCTGGTTCTGGCACTGACCCCGGAGTACGATGGCGGTGGTGAGCAGCACTACAGCCAGGGTCATGGTCCCCAGCACCCCCACTACGATGATCTGGACCTGGGAGAGACCCGCGGGCCCCTGCTGGGTCACCACCTCCTTCACAGACACCTTGAACAGACGGGGGTCTAACGACGGGGCTGTGGTCCTGATGAGAGTCGCGGTCACACCTCCTCCTGCAGACCTGCTGGCTTCTGGGGTCACCCCCTGGTTAGTCCTCTGCCCTCCTCCTGCTCCTCCCCCATCCTCTCGACCACCTCCTCCATCACCTCCCCCTCCTCCTCTCTCCCAGCCTTGGGAGGTCCAGACCGGTAGTCCGGGGCGGGACTCGTCCTCCCCCGCCTCCTCCTCCTGCTCCTCCCATTTCTCCTCCACCTCCTGGCAGGTCGGGCCCGTGAACCCCGGGGGGCAGACGCAGCGGAAGCTCCCGGCGCCGTCCAGGCAGCGGCCGCCGTTGGCGCAGGGCCGGCTGACGCAGTCGTCCAGGTTGACGGTGCAGAAGCGTCCGGCGAAGCCGCGCGGGCAGAGGCAGGAGAAGCGGTTGACCCCGTCCACGCAGGTGGCCCCGCTGGCGCAGGGCTGCATGACGCAGTCGTCCAGGTCGGTCTCGCAGCGCGGCCCGCCGTAGCCCGCCAGGCAGCGGCAGCGCAGCGCGCTAGCGTAGCCGCCGTCGTCCTCGCACAGGCCGCCGTTCCGACAGGGAGACCTGGGGGGAGGGGGGAAGGGGGGAGGAGGGAGGGGGTTAGTCATGTTGGGTGACTCCCAGACCATCAGGTCCTGGGGGAGGAAGTGCTCCTTGTCTACCTGTCTAACCCCTACCTGCTACTTAAGGACCTGTCTCTGTACTGTACTGTCTAACCCCTACCTGATCCTTAATTAAGGACCTGTCTCTGTACTGTCTAACCCCTACCTGCTCCTTAAGGACCTGTCTCTGTACTGTACTGTCTAACCCTTACCTGATCCTTAATTAAGACAGACAGACAGACAGACAGACATACTTTATTGATCCCTGAGGGAAATTGTCTTCGTGACAAAACTCCAGTTGAAAAAAGAGGACACTCTACGTATAGTAGAGTGTTAGAAAATATAAATATAAATATATAAGGAGACCTAAATAAAAATATAAAACCTATGTAAGAATAAAAGTATAAACCTATGTACAAATATAATGTAACCTATGTAACAAAATATATAAAAATGTACATCAAGAAATGATAATATACATAAATGTACATACATCCAGGCATACACTACAAGGTAATAGCATACACTAGGATGTAGCATGTCGGATTTTTGTAAAAACCAGTTGTGCAGAGATGACCAGATGACCAGTTGTGTAGTAAATCACAGTCATGCAGTGAAATGACCAGTTATGTAGTGATATTACAGTGAAATGAAATGACAGTCATGTAATAAGATATAGTGTAGTGGACCAATTATGCAGACGACAGTGACAAATTGTACAGTTTGATGACCACAGGCAGGAATGATTTCCTATGTCGCTCTGTGGTGCATCTAGGTGAGAGGAGTCTTCTGCTGAAGGTACTCCTCCGCTGAGCTAGGGTGGAAAAGAGAGGGTGAGAGGCATTGTCCATGATAGTCCGTAGCCTGGACAGCATCCTCCTATCTGCCACGGTAGTCAGAGGACCTGTCTCTGTACTGTCTATCCCCTACCTGCTCCTAAGGACCTGTCTCTGTACTGTCTATCCCCTACCTGCTCCGTAAGGACCTGTCTCTGTACTGTCTATCCCCTACCTGCTCCGTAAGGACCTGTCTCTGTACTGTCTATCCCCTACCTGCTCCTAAGGACCTGTCTCTGTACTGTCTAAACCACATGTGTCAAACTTAACCCCTAAAATAAACCCTGAGAAAAAGGCAGTCTCATCATCTGGGTGGACCGGTTCTGGAGTAAGACCAGACTGGATTCCAGTTTCCTAAACTGAGACCCAGGGGTGTCTGTGGTCTGAGAGCTGGAACAGATCTCTAATCTTTATTCTGACATCCATTTAGGAGACATTTTGGAGGTGAATATTAACAGTCACCCAGACTGAAGTGAAATCTCTCTCACCCTTCTCTCTCACTCCAGTCATCTATCACCCCCCCCCCCCCTTCTCTCTCTGTCTCTGTCTGTTTCAGAAGTGATGAGAACAGTTCATGCACGTTCATGTGCAGAGGGAAACCCAGTTGGCCAGGCAACCAGGTCATCCTCATCCAGTTGTGAAACTAGCATGCTCATTATCACCACGGTAACCGGGTGACCCACGGACGCTCTGTGCGAATTGAGGAGGTGAACAAAGACGAAGCGTGGCCCGGTTCAGGCGCCGACTGCGGGGGGGGCGACCCACCGTCTCTGGGAGCAAGGGCCGGTCTTCAACTGGCAGTGCCTCCCCTGGAAGCCCTCGGGACACAGGCAGGAGTAGTCCCCCGAGTCCTCCATCACACACTGCGCTCCGTTCCTGCATGGCTCCTCCCGTTCGCACACCTGGATGTCTGGGAGGTCACAGGAAATGACGTCATCGCGTTGACGTTTCAGGGGGGAGGGGGGGGGAGGGCAACCCAGGCGCTCTCTATAGCATTGGTACCCAAACGGTGTGCCGTGAGGCAAGCCCAGGTGTGCCGTGGGATTTTGGAACAATCGTACATTTAGTTTATCAGTACTTTGTATGGACTCAATTCATAATACAGAGGCAAACTATATACCTAAAAACATTTATTTAATTCTTGCCTCACTTTTAATTTTGTGACCTGTCTGGTTTAAATGGGTGTGTTGCTGCTTTGATGAGGCCTAATTTGATAAAGTTTCAAATACATTTTTGAAATATTTTGTTCATAAATATTTCATGAGTAATATGAGTCTTTATCACATTTTATTTGGCATTAGTAAATAACTATGCACATTTACAGATATTTTACGTGATATGAGTGATAACACGTGTTACAAAGGCTATTTTGCACAACAGGTGTGCCTTGAGATTTTTACTAGTCCTTTGGTGTGCCTTGGGCACAAAACATTGGGGAACCAGAACCACTGCTCTATAGGGGTCCCCCCCCCCCCCCCCCCCGCGGTCTCACCTTTGTCGCAGAAGCGGCCGCCCCAGCCAGGGAGGCAGCTGCACTGCCAGGGCTGGTGGCAGGACCCGTGGACGCACCCCGGCATGGGGACGCACGTGTCGCACTGCGCGCCGGCCCAGCCCGGGTCACACCTGGGGACGCAGCCGCCTCGTTAGTCACACAATCAACCACGTCACTCGCGCCAACGCACGCGCCTGGCAGCACACAGCAGACAGGAGGTCAGGGGAGGAAAGGAGCTCAGGGGAGGTGAGATAGATAATGTCTGGTTATGACAGTAGGAGGATGCTGTGGTATTTAATTATTGCATTTGATTAGATTGAATTGGATGAAACAGATGTAAAGAAACATAATTAGCTCTTCAGTTTCCTCTCTCCTCTTAACTCCCCCTCCTTAACGCTTTCTCTTTCTCTCTCTCTCTCTCTCTCTCTCTCTCTCTCTCTCCCTCTGTCTCTCTCTGTCTCTGTCTCTCTCTCTCTCTCTCTCTCTCTCTCTCTCTCTCTCTCTCTCTCTCTCTCTCTCTCTCTCTCTCTCTCTCTCTCTCTCTCTCTCTCTCTCTCTTTCTCTTTCTCTCCTTAGTTCATCCCGGTTCACTCAAATTCTCATTTTCCCCAGATGATGATACCATCTATTATTCAAACCAGTCTGCTCTGAGCCCTGATAAGCTAATGAGTGTAAATGCTAATTAGCGGTCCCCGTGATCACTGGCCACTAGGGGGTGCTAACGCTCCGTCAGAGTGTCTCCACAACCGCTGGA
>JAXIVH010001480.1:0-22040 GCA_036785325.1 Urophycis tenuis | reverse complement strand
TATTACGAATACGACAGATTGCTTATCAAAATGCATCCCATAACGGAAATCCATCTAACTATCGATACATGAGGCATAGCCTACATTGCCCCAGAAAGGTAAATCTTTTTCAGAAAGTTAATTATCCTCTCGGATGGTTAGTCATGAGATGTTTTTTCTGCACCATGTGGATCAGTCAAACATTTCATTAACTCGTACTCAACATGTAACTCAAGATTTTCCAATCATTGTCATGTCATGTCATGCCCATGTCATTTAATTGTCCTTTCCTGCAAAAAAGGAACTGAAATGTGTAACATGTGAAATGTGTAACATGTGTTTTTACTTAAGTCACACACAGCGGAATGACCATGTCCTGAGTAGGCTACGCTAAAAGCGTACCACACGCAAGTTAAAGATAGAAGTTCCAGTTCGGCATACAGGCTCCTTTTAAAAACGGAGGCTTATTTTGTCAACGACACATAATAAACACGCTTTCCTCAATGCGTCAATGTCAAAAATGGGTAAATGTGTTAAGCGAGATATGGCGTGGATTACTTCCCTACCTGTGTTCGCTGCGATGCCTTCGCGCAGAAAGTGGCCACTGGACAGATATTGGAGCCCAAAATTTTGCGCAATCCTTTTTGATATAGTTCCTTTTCCAGATCCTGGAGGACCCATGATAGCTGTGCGAAATAATTTGGCCATAGTTCCTTCAATAGCCGAAGTTTCCTAAGAGAGCAAAGCATGTCATTGTTGCATTTGTTTTAAGCCTAAAGACATTCAACATCAAAACACATACAAGATGACCGATTCAAATTGCCTTTTCAAATTCAGATCTACAACATTTGAGGAGTCTTCTGGTTTCTTCGTTTTCTTACAGGCTTGTATTGTGGTCTATCCCACGCTTATATGAATAAAATGAAGCCTTCAACTTTGTTTGCTTCTTTTACCGTACTCAATAACAATCAGATTGTCAACGTCTTCCTCTGCGAATGGATGAGGGAGCTTCTCCAACGCCCTACTCCAGACGACACATCTCCTAAACACTGCCAATGACTTGTGCGCAGAACTTCGCAGTGTGATGTGGTTGTTGTAGTTTTCTACAGCAGGACTCATGAACAAAATGTGCGCCAGTGTTCGATCCTCTTACTAAAGTGTTCGAGGCACTGCAATATTTGGTTGGATGAGAAAGTCGGCAGATCAGGAAGTCAAAAAAAGCAAATGACACCAGACTAAATGATGATGCGAATGAATGCAACGCTAAGATGATAACAAAGTGACAGACATGCAGGTAGAAGACATACACACTACAGATTCATAGGGAGAGAGAGAGAGAAGGGGAGAGAGACATGGATGGAAAGACGAGAGCTAGAGGAGAGAGAGAGAGAGAGAGAGAGAGAGAGAGAGAGAGAGAGAGAGAGAGAGAGAGAGACTTCCTTTCCTATTAACTCCATTGAGAACTGTCTAATAGGTATGTAGCTCCTTACATCGCAGATATAAGCGTGATAAATGTTATATATAGCTTCACTTGGTAAACCTCAGCGATTGACGCCTATTTGTGGGTTTTTTATGTGCGGCGCCAAATTGCAAACAGTGGCCAACTGCGCCAAACAGCAGCGCTCGTCGTCGGGCTCCACGTAACGTTTGCGGAGCAGGAATACTTGTTGCGGCGGACAGTGGCGGCAGCGTCCCAAAGCTGTCAGATACTGCGCACCGCCGCCGTCTCCGCAGCGCAAAGCTGCAGCGTCAACCCGCAGCCGAACTACTTGGAGGATTAAACCGTTTTTAAGATAACTACATTTCGCATACAGACCCGGAAGCCTGGAAAACAAGACGTTGGGTTTGTCACATGGCTTAAGAGATTTCAATAACAACCAAAAATGGCGACAATCACGTTGCTCCGTGTGGTCTTGCTGCGTCATTAAAAATATTCATGTAAACAAGGGAATTAAGAATGATATTTCCAGGTAAGAGGAGCAGAATTTTCTTTCCTATTTGTAAGCTACGCGTAGGAATTAAAATACATTTTGAATTTGTTTTGGATCATTGCACAAAATGATCTTTATTTTGACCTAGAAAGGGGTGTGTGTAACTCGGGGCGTTGACGTATGGCTGCACAATAATAACATTTGATACGATAACATTGCATTGGATGAGGCGGTTTAAGTTATTAAAACGTATGTCCTTTAAAACATCCGTGTCTCTTGCACTGACATAATGGATTGAACGTATTTGTTTTCCCAACTTTTGGTTGTAATTGGTGACTAGCAGCAACACGCAGAACGCTTATCCTGTCATTAGTTCTTATAAGTCACTTGTGCATGTGATTAGACTACCTGTCATTAGTTCTTCTAAGTCACTTGTGCATGTGATTCCCTCGATGAGGCTGCAGGGGAACGTCTCTGTCACTACAGGGCACTACGGTCATTAAAATATTGGCAGTCGTGCAATGTATGATTAATACCACAGGAATGAGGGCGACGATGGTGTTATTTCGAATCTAACTCTCCATCCAAAATATATGTGTTGCACGTAATCATAGACTACATTAAATGTTTTTTGTGCAAGTGACTCGTCTGTAACATAAAGCCAGCTAATGGAGTTGTTTACATGAAGTGTAGAGGGCGGGACTAGAGGAGGGGCGGGACTAGAGGAGGGGCGGAGTCTACGTCTACGCGCGATGCGACTGGACTGCGCGAGAGGCTCCTCACGCTCGGTTGGGCGGAGTCCCGAAAAGAATCATAACAAGTCTGACGTCACTCGGCCTTGTGGTATGAATAATGTAGCTTCCACCAACACGGTAAAAGGCTGCTATGAGCTACTCCCACATTACATTAGATACAAGTTTAACCAATAATAATGGCTGCTACATAACTTGAGAATATTATCAAACATTAGATGTATGTATGTATGTATGTATGTATGTATGTATGTATGTATGTATGTATGTATGGGTCTTAATCAATAGTTGCCCAATGTTTGTGGATTTAATATTTGGAATGAGCTCATGATTTAACTTGATGTAGTCTGTACTGAGTGGAAAATCGTGGAAAATCTATTCTGTGACACACCCTGCTTTCCCAAAATCTGCCTAGGTGTGAGCAATAATGTCCTTCAGTAAAATAACCCAGACATGTCTGATGTCAGCGACACCTTCTTAACATTAAAAATCCCAGCATTGTCCAAAGTGCTGCCTGTTCCCCTGCCCTAGTGGATGGCCCAGCTAAATATGTGACTGATTTATAAACAGTCCAGAACACTCTGTAAATACTCTATGTGCCAGTTTGACACCAGCATATCAGAACTACTCTTTGGCCTTCTTTGGGTTAGGCGTTACCAAATAGTTCTGTAAGATTACTTTGACGATGACGGGCGGACGGGTGACAGGCAAGATTGCCGCCTTGGACCCAAACTGAGGTGACAGTTGGGCCGCTGACTGACACTGTGTAGTGTGGTGCACAGCCCATGGAGCGCCAGATTTGCCAGGCTGCCCTGGTTCAGTTATCACAGTGCTGATGCCGTGCCCATGGAAGGTACAGTACTGTGATAACTGAATGATGGCAGCCACCTTGACCCAAAGGATGTCCTGACTCCCGTTTCCAAGAGCCAAAGTATTGATGAAAGGCCTTCAAATGTTGTGATAGATTGTTTGTCATAGCAAACGTAGCATATGTGCAATGAATCAAGCACATATAAACAGATGTTTTGTCATGACAGCTGCCGTATTCTGTGTAATGTCAACATATGTTAGGCATGTGGACGTGTCATCATGGCCACATGAAAGTACAAGATACAATTAACACGGGTAATATATTCTCTTCAATTTGTTTTGCTTTATTACAAACGTTTTCATAGGCTTTCAATAAATATGAATACAAAACATGTCTGTCTCTCTTGCATCTATGTATTTTCGTTTTAATATCTTAAGATGCCAACATAGTAAATAACACTTGCCTTCATTCCAGCCCCACCCACATTACTTAAGAATATTGCACAATTCGATCTGTGGGGGGAGCTCCAGAGCTCTAGTTCAGACTGCTGGGGTTACCGGAAGTTCTGGAGAGATGTCGTATCCTGGATAGGAGAAATCAAACCTTGTGACGATGTTACATTAAAACGAGATCCATGAAAGACAAATACAATAGAATTTAACAAATAAGTGATCGATATCAATTTGATTCGTTTTGGTAAATTAACAGTTGTGATTAAACTCATCCTTTATAACTGGTAATAACAACAACAACAATAATAATAATACTGTTGCTCCAGCCGTCAACATGTAAATGTTAAGAGAAGAGATCAGTCGAAGCCACCCTTGACTCGTCTCTCCTCGGACCGTCGTCCAAGTTCCAGTAACAAGAATCCCTTTCAGTCTGGACCTCGAGTCGTTTCCTCCAGTTATTGTTGTGCAATTCCTGTTTCCTTTTCTGTTAATGTGTTTAATGATTGATCATAGAAAAACAACAGTTAGTTGAAATTCACACTCATACCTTTCACTCCTTTCCTTTCACTGGGAATGTTGTAGGGCAGCTGGTCAATAGAGCATTATGAATATCAATTTTATTCACGGTTTTCCAAATGTAAAAATGTTGCATTGTTTATTAAAACGTTTTTTTACATCTACCATGCTGTGTAATGTAACAAAACTGAAATGTTTGATGTGACTCCTGATTGTATCTCAAGTGTCAGTGTTCAATCTACCTTATGGGTCAGAGATACGATCATTTGGATACACACACAAAGGGGAAATTATTATCAGTGTGTATGACAAATGTTTAATTATGTAAAAAATAGATGGGAATAGATTAAAATAAAAAATAAAAAACGAATTAAAACACTTTAACCACTCAAACATCTCTCGTAACTCGACAGCGGATGTTGTAGCTGATATGACGAACCAAGTCTATCATCGTCCTATCACATCATTCGATGTTGATTGGTCCGAACCACTGCTGGTTTTGTCCCAAGTGTATAAGTGTAAGGTTTGACGTCTGATCGTGATCTCGCGAGTCCAGCTTCCTCGCAAAATAAGTAAACCACAGCCGAGATGACAATTAAGCACCTTGAACTTGTCTACCTGCACTCCCACTCTAGTGTCGCTCTTGACTAACCTACAAAGGGTTAAACCCAGCTAGTGACGGGCGGCCATCGGACCAATCAGCGGCCTTGTTGTCCGGAAGCTTCGCGTTGCTTTCGGGAAGAGGCGGGACGTTCCCTGCCAGGAAGACAGATGACTGCGTCCTCCCCGAAGAACCCTAACGAGTACCAACTGTTTCGGGGGGGGGGGAAAACTACCATTTCCCGTTGGATTTTTATTAAGCACGCGTTATCATTGATAACTATACGATACTAAGTCAATCTGATAAAAGGAGTTAAGCGTTAAATTCACACCAGGCCTGGCTTCATGTCAGCTGTTTAAAGGGAACGACGTGGAAGTTGCCAGCTGGTGGCGAGCCCGCTAGGTGAGTTATCTCCTCATCTTGTTAAGGCTCGTAAAGACCCGAAGAACGCAGTGGGATGTCAGTGTGGTGAGCATTCAGTGGTCCCTGGTGGTCCCTGGTGGTCCCCGAGTCCTCACAGGGTTTACCGTCTGTATTGAATTCACACGACATTAGTTTAATGTGGACTGAGACCGGATCTCTTATTATCATCATGGTAAAGTTGGCCACACGAAGGTGTTATACACAGATGTGTTGCAGCCAATTAATGTCTGTTAAAAGTTAGGCAGTTGAAGCACAAAGCTCGATCTCAATGCGATTGTTTCGTGTTATTTGTGTTATTTGTGTCGTACTACTTCATATGACGGTGGACTACGTCCCGTTGGTTCCACAGCAGCCTGTCATTTTACATTTATTTCCAACAATATGTAATAAAACAGAACGTGTTGGTGGAGCGAGGCTAGCATTTAACAGGAAATGAAGTCTTCTGTGAGAAGACTTGGTTAAAATGTTCTGAAATGTCAGGATAAATTATGTTTATCCTATAGGCAGTTTATCAGAGGAGAAGTTGAATCACACAAAGTGAAACTGATACACGGCGACCATTTTAGCAGCACAGTAACCCACATATTGGTGGGGGCAACAAGCAATAAGGCCTCATATTAATACCCAGCCAGGTGGGGGCAACGAGCAATAAGGCCTCATATTAATACCCAGCCAGGTGGGGGCAACGAGCAATAAGGCCTCATGTTAATACCCAGCCAGGTGGGGGCAACGAGCAATAAGGCTTCATATTAATACCCAGCCAGGTGGGGGCAACGAGCAATAAGGCCTCATGTTAATACAGCAGAATTTTCAAGCATGCAAGACTTTTGAAGGACTTCTCCCCCTCCTGACGTCAGTCTCCTTCATCTGTCCCTCAGTGTTTCACTTTCCTCTCGTCTCTTCCTCCCTACTTTGGTCTCTTCCGATTCAAAGATAGGGGCAGTTTCTTGACTTTGCTAGTTATGTTAAATCATTCCATTCGTCACTACTTAAAATGATGCAACATTCCCCATACCGTCGCAGAGACCAAAAAAAAATTAAAAATCATATCAGACTGTCAAAATGACTTTTGCCTCCTACTTTCAGTCTATTTAGCAATCTCTCTTGCGCTGTGCATTTTTCGTGGACGTTAAAGACGTGTAAAATGGAATGCAATATGTAACATTTCACTCTATATGTACTGTATGGGATGATCGCATTTCTGATTACTGAGTGAGCTTTTGCATTAACCTGCGCTATTGTTCCAAAGCCAAACCGTTCATCTGGCAACAGCAACATTTCGTATTCATTATATTCATTTATTATTATTATTATTATTATTATTATTATTATTATACATTTTTATGTAACTTTTTGAAATGGAGTTGTGTAATGTGTCTATTGTGAACACAAACGAAGGGTAACGCTCAACGCTGGTAAGAGGAGGGATGTTCCATTTCAAAATGTCCCCCCCCCTTCTCCCCCTAAATGGTAGGGGCCCATAATGTCAATTGACTGTGGTGATTATTGAGAAATTGAGCATGAGCTGAATTGTTGAATATGCCTACCTAGACATTGTTGTAAGTAGGTTATATGGATTGCATAATTACTTTTATTTTCTTATTGTTGCATGATTGCCGTTATCGATCATCACCCCTTGAGAACTACAGTAGTATAAAATATTCGTTCCAATTCCCGTTTAAAGACATCAATAGCCTATATCTTCTTATTTTAAACTCTTACTGCGTTAAAAAAAATCCCGATGTGATTGAAAATTGTACGTAGGCTTACTTCGACAGGATTTCGTCCGTTCTGGGCTCCTGTAGAAACATGGGGTGCACAGAGCTCCATGGAGAAGGACCCACACCCTGTAGAGACTAAAGGGCTACCTCTAATTGAAAGATACTTCCGCAAAGTCCCTTACCCAATAAAAAATCCCACTTGCACCTCGTGTTACGTTTCACGTGCATATGATGATTGGTGTATAAACTCTGTCCTATAATGTCTTCGTAGTCACAACAGTGAAAGTGAAAACCACAATGCATTCATGTTTGTGTGTTGTGCAGAAAAGGTCAAATGACTTTGAATGAACTGTGAACAAAAGAATTGTTCATACATTCATTCCGTGTGAATGTATGGCAAAATCATTTGTTTATTCTTAAACAAAACAGAGCTACCATCTTGAATTATTCCACTATGATGCAAATGTAAATAATTTCCATAATAAATTTTCTGCAATGTTAATGGCCAATTTTGGATTCAGATTTTTTTCTTTTTCTTGAGATTATATTCCTAACCATCATTAACATTCCTAAATTGAACCGTGATTAACTATTCATGAATTACATCCAAATAGAACATCACAATTATCAATTTACAACAACTACACAAGGTAAAATGCAGTGGCATTCACACAACACAAACACCAGCCACCTGTCTCAAGGCCATTTTGCAATGTCATCCTTTTTAATTTTTTAATTATTTATTTTTTACCATTATGAATTTCTAAAACACAATGATAAATAGATCTGTATTCACCTGGCTCCTTCCTCCTGTCTCCCTGTCCCCAATTCCTCTCAGATTTAGCCCTTCTAAGCCTTCGCTCTACTCTGTACAGTCTTAACATTTCTCTCTCTCATTCCTCTGAGGTGATTCTGTTGAAAACCTTGGAAAAGTCTCTCCTTAATAGCACCTAGTCTGTGGAAATCATTACAATAACAAAGTTATTACTACAATAACTTGTCTTACATGTGGAATAAGATGTCGCACACATGTTACACGTTTCACCTCACTTGCTGTTATTCACAATGAATGCTTGGAATAATTTGGATGATAAACCCAATTCAGAAACTAAATTAAGAACAGGGAAACTTGCCCAGACAGCACAGCAGTTTCAGCATGCTGGGTTTTGGTGCAGTATTAAGTGGAGGAAATGAAGTGAACTTTGCTTCTGTTGCATGGCTCTTCAGCTGAGCCAACTGTTGTGCAAGCCAAACGTAAACCAACCCTCGTAAGCATGCACGATGTGACCCTTTTACAACCTGACCACGATTCCCAATCGACCCTGCAGGGGGACGTTCTGAAACGCCTGGAGGCGCGGTGTGTACATTTTAGTGGCGTCTGGCGGAGCAGACCAAGGATGTTTCAGTGGGTGTTTGAAAATATCTGTTTTTATGACCTCGGAATGAGCTCTTCATATCTACATGGGGAGCAGGTGCTCTTCCTGGAGTCCGTCATGCTACAGCGGCCCAGAACGGCCCAACGGCTCTGAAGATGACAACGTTATTTTGGAATACTGCCCGTACCCTGCAGGCCGGTACAGGCCCCCCCCCATGCGTTTCTCCTACATCGGTGGAAAGGGAGAAGTGAGGGATGATTGGGTTGGAATGGAAAGCGTCATCTTTAGATGCCACTAAATCCTACACACTGTGCGTTTTTTAAGGAGCATGAAATGTGTTATTTTATTGTTCTTACGTATTGTTGGAACTCATGGAAAACGTAATCTGTGCAAAATTTTAGCCTTCCAGCTTTTTATTTTGGGCACGTTGAGCCTTGTCTAGCAGGTGTTAAGTGGTATGGCACCTCCCTCCACGTAGCGCTCCAATGACGCGGTGATGTCACTGGAAAATAACCATTTTTAACACGCCACCTCCTCCTGTTTCTCTCCGCAATGACCCAAGCGTCTGGATGCCAACTCTGGGCATGATGGAGCAGCTGAGCCGGCAACTGTGTGGGAAGATGAGGCGGTCCGGCCGGAGAAACCAGGTCCCCACCTCGCCCTCCTCCTCCTCCCCGAAGGGCCTGGAGGTCCACTTCTACCTGGCTGACACCCAGCAGCTGGAGTACTTCAGAGACTGCCACACAGCGGAGGACATCTGTGTGGAGTCGGCCAAGAGATGCTGTGAGTGAGCGGCTTGCTTCAGTGCCAGAGTCTGCTTATGTATATGGATGTGTTGTTGCCAATGCAAATGGTTGATGTGACTAATTGATGGGACATTCGTTAAATGCAGGGATTTCCCAAACCACACACAATGGCGCTGGTCAGTAAGGTTTTACGCCTGGCGATGTGGTGCGTTTGACATGAAATGATCAGCCCAGATGATCTGTATGGCCCTTTATCACGCACTGTCACATAGTCTCGCCTGTTTTTTAAGTTAGGACGGCTTAATGACTACATGGAAACAAATCATCAAAACGTTTAGAGGGCAACAGTCTTTAAAGGGCTTTCTCTTCAAGTGGGTGGATGATACATTGATGCTGCAATGTTGAAGAGTCCCAGTGTTGGCAGGGCAGTCAGCCTCCATTTTCAAACTGTAGTGCAGTGACCGCCCACTGTCCTAGTACTAGTAGTCACTGTGCTGGATCTGCAGGGACGGACCAAAAGCACTTTATCCCTCTCCACTTGAAGCCTGCGACGTTAGGCAAAAAAACCCTCAATGCAATCTTTTTTAGTCCTGGGCTCAATTTCCCGGCCAGCTCAGTGTTTAGAAGGCATTTCAATTGAGTTTTCATTGTTTTCCCCAAAGATTAATGAAGCTTTACCAACCAATTTACCAATCTGGCTGCTGACGACTCAGGTCTAATGGTCGGCACCAGCCCCGTTGGTCTCTGGACTCAAACATGGAATAAAGTGAAATGCGTTATCCTCCTGGCTCAAAATGAGATGCAGTATGAGGCGGTAGCTGCATTGGGTTAAGAAGCGGCCTTTTTGGGTTACATGATATTCCCTGTCAGACATTTCAATCTATTTTTATGTTCGCTTTGCCTGTCGGTCCCTCTGCTGGTTTGTTCACCTCCCTCCTCTCTTGTTGTTCAGAAACCACAAACTACCAAGCAGGAAACGCCAGAGAGCCGACATCCAGACTTGCTATACTTCGAACTGTAGCTCGGCTCATAGGGAAACTTTGAAGCGTTCAAAGTGGAAGAAAAGAAGCCGTAGCTCCCGGCCGGCCGGCGCTCGGTGACACCACAGACAGGGCAACATCCTCTGTGTGACTCTGTGTTGCATCGCCAGACGGGTTGCATCGCCTCTGGAATGTGTCACAACGTTTGTGGGGCGCAGAGCCTCTATCAAAAAACCAAACCGAGATAACGAGAAGAAAAAAGGGAAGAAATAAAAGTGTGTGTTTGTGTGCGCTGCCCTCTCCCGTGTGTTCTGCCAGAAAGAGGAACCATCGATTGTTCTGCAGTGTTTCTCACCATCATTGTTACTACTCTTCCTTTCTCTTTGGCCTCATTGTTCATGTTTTCCTTTTTGAAGCCAATCACAATCCTGCTTCATTTCCTGGTCCAGCCGCACAGACAGAGGGAAGAAAGGTTTGCCCTCGTTCTGCGTGATTGGAGTCCTTGGTTACTTGTTTTAAATGGTGCACATTTTTACCTCCTGGAGTTGATAATGTGTTGTCTTATCAAAGATGTATGTGGAATCAAATGTTAATGCCAGTAAAGGGATGGGTTTGTTGGGCTCTTGTTGCTGGGATACTTGAATGTATATTATGTAACCTGAGTATCCTATGAATAGCATTCCATTTTGGACCTACAAGGAAGGCCGGTGGTGCCTCACCTTCCTGTCAGTCAGTCAGTCAGTCAGTCAGTCAGTCAGAGACCACAGCCCCCTCAGAAGCCCTAATGGTAAAGACCTTAACACAGCTGAAGACATCAGTCTGGTGAGCTCTAGGTCTGCACAGCCTGACCATCCCTCCACTCAGTGGCTCTGCTGTTTGCTGAGGGCCATCCTCAGGCAACGTTCCTCCCCAGCCAATGACATGAGCTACAGCCAGTCGGCCCAATTTCCAAGAAAAACACAGTTGGCAGCTTGTTATTGCTACCAACTTTCATAGAAGTGAAAATGCGTTCAAATTAAACTCATTCCAAAGCAGTATACATAATATATCAATTACTCCATTGAGGAAATGTTTAAAACTGCCCTTCCAGGTTTCATCATTATCTACAGCTGGGGTTCACAGAGTGGCAGAGTCAAGTTTGTTCAGAGCCCAGTTTGTCGGCCTGGTTCCAGACCGATCTTGCGACAAAACTATAGTTGAGCGTGCAGATTAAGGCTAGCAGGATTAAGGCTAGTTTAGCTAATTCTTTCCAACAGTGGCCAGACCGGGGCTAGTTTTTAGCAGCTTTAGTAAAAATTCCACTTGGATGTGTAGTGCATATCCTAGACATCGCTGGACCAATGCGAATGAGTTTACAACCTCTCAGTTCAAGGCCAGAGGACCAAAACTCCACTGAGCTCAATTGGATAGACCGACAACCAATCGGAGAAATGTAAAGTGTGGCACATTACCGGCAGCCATCTTGTTTGTTTCTGAGAATGTCTCAATGGCATCCCACAGGGTGACTGTACCTCTGTACAGTCACCAGGTGTTGTTGTAGAGGACTCTCTTTTCTTCTGAATCAAAAAACGGTTGATGCAAGGCCGTTATTATTGCTGATCTCAAAACAAATAGAGTGCTGAAAGATACTGTTGACTTTGTTGTTGTTGTGGGGTCTTATATCTCTCCCTCTCTGGCTTCACAGCCATCTCTCCTCTGTGCCACAACCTGTTTGCCCTGTATGACGACACCACTGGCCTGTGGTACCCCCCCAACCACCAGTTCAAGATCACCCAGGACACCAGCCTCAAGGTCCACTACCGAATGAGGTACGCGGTGGCGGAGCTCTGCGTGAACGCCTGTTGACGTCGAAGACTTTGAGGCGTAGACGTGTGAAAGGCAGCATAACATTTCCTCTTTGTCTGCTCGCCTCGCTCTCGCCGATGCAAGAGGAAGGCCTTTGTGGTGACAGATAAGCACGTTGTGTTAGATTGTGTGTTTTATGTGTGTGTAAACATGCGCTTGCCTCACTTGTTTTGTTATGAGTTTGAGTGCCGTGCGATCACAGTTGGATTTGCGCACCTTGTGCCTTTCCAACAAACACTCAGATGATTGGAGATCCTTTTTGAGATAAGGACACTGTATACAATGTAAATAAATGCTTAAGATACCCACATATGAACACAATGCGCGCACACACACTCACACATGTTCCTTTTAGTCCTGTGTTTCTGTTCCTCATATTACCCACATGACTCACCAGGTAGTACTGGGGTAGACATCGCTGCACCTTGGCCAGAAACCAAACATGTCAGTCATTTTTTTGCGCTGAGCGGATGAATACGAAACAGATGGCGATGTCGCCGCAGCCAATGTGGTCACCTCGGATGCATGAGCGTGCTCTTTGTGTGTGTGTCCGTGTGTGTGTGTGTGTGTGTGTGTGTGTCCGCGTGTGTGTGTGTGTGTCTGCGTGTGTGTGTCTGTGTCTGTGTCCGTGTGTGTGTGTGTGTCCGCGTGTGTGTGTCTGCGTGTGTGTGTCTGTGTCTGTGTCCGTGTGTGTGTCTGCGTCTGCGTGTGTGTGTGTGTGTGTCTGTGTCTGTGTGTGTGTGTGTGTGTGTGTGTGTGTCTGCATGTGTGTGTCTGTGTCCGTGTGTGTGTGTGTGTGTGTGTGTGTGTGTCTGCGTGTGTGTGTGTGTCTGTGTCTGTGTCCGTGTGTGTGTGTGTGTGTGTGTGTGTGTGTCGCGCCGTGCACCATGCACCGTGTCTTAGGTTTTACTTCAAGAACTGGCATGGCACCACTGAGGGCGAGTCTCCGGTGTGGAGACACTGCATCAGCAAGCTTCGTGGAGGCTTCCAGAACATTCCGGAAGGAACGCCTCTGCTGGACGCAGCCTCCCTTGACTACCTATTTGCCCAGGTGTGTGTAGGCTCCATTTTAATCTTTTTTTTTATTGTACAGGATTGCCCTAGCCTGAACATGCCTGACCAGTTCAAATACGTATTACAGCGCACGCCTGTAACATTTGGACGCTGTGTGTGTTGTTTTTCAGGGCCAGCATGACTTCCACAAGGGGCTGGCCCCCCTGAGGTGTCCTGTGTCGGAGACAGACCAGCATGAGATGGAGAACGAGTGTCTGGGCATGGCAGTGCTGGCCATCACACACGACACCATGAACCAGGACTTTCCTCGGACCACCACGTCCAATGACATCAGGTAAGGGACCCCGTGGCCTACAAGGCCCAGGGCGTGGCGCTCCGATGTGGCAGGAGTTTAGGAAGCCAGGCAACAAGCTGGTTTCAGAGTGCAGAGTGGCCTTCTGAACTAACCTACCCACAAAAGCACTCACAAAATTCAATAAATTAAACAATCTATACATGTTACTTTTTGTGGGAAAATCCTTCTCTGCACTGAACCCGTCTTATGCTAGGAGCTGTGTGTTGGCGATGGAGACGGGTTTCAGACAGGTTTCATAAGAGCAGCTTAATGGTTCCCAGTATCTTGCTGTTAAGTGGCAGCTGTAACCGTTAGTGATGGTGGAAGTGGGCTGATAAGTAAGCTCCCCTAACGGCCTTGCAGTGGCTCGCCCTGTTTGGATGCAGAAAGACATGAAAAATCATGTGATTTCAATGCCATAAAAACCATTTGAAGCGCTCAGTGTGTCATGTTATACATACTGTACAGTGTTATACATACTGTACAGTGTTATACATACTGTACAGTGTTATACGTACTGTACAATGTTATACGTACTGTACAGTGTTATACGTGCTGTACAGTGTTATACATGCTGTAGTGTTATACATACTGTACAGTGTTATACATACTGTACAGTGTTATACGTACTGTACAGTGTTATACGTACTGTACAGTGTTAAACATACTGTACAGTGTTATACATGCTGTAGTATTATACGTGCTGTACAGTGTTATGCGTGCTGTACAGTGTTATACATACTGTACAGTGTTATACGTGCTGTACAGTGTTATACATGCTGTACAGTGTTATACATACTGTACAGTGTTATACGTGCTGTACAGTGTTATACATACTGTACAGTGTTATACATACTGTACAGTGTTATACGTGCTGTACAGTGTTATACATGCTGTACAGTGTTAAACATACTGTACAGTGTTATACATGCTGTAGTATTATACGTGCTGTACAGTGTTATACGTACTGTACAGTGTTAAACATACTGTACAGTGTTATACATGCTGTAGTATTATACGTGCTGTACAGTGTTATGCGTGCTGTACAGTGTTATACATACTGTACAGTGTTATACATGCTGTACAGTGTTATACGTGCTGTACAGTGTTATACATACTGTACAGTGTTAAACATACTGTACAGTGTTATACATGCTGTAGTATTATACGTGCTGTACAGTGTTATGCGTGCTGTACAGTGTTATACATACTGTACAGTGTTATACGTGCTGTACAGTGTTATACATGCTGTACAGTGTTATACATGCTGTACAGTGTTATACATACTGTACAGTGTTATACGTGCTGTACAGTGTTATACATACTGTACAGTGTTATACGTGCTGTACAGTGTTATACATGCTGTACAGTGTTAAACATACTGTACAGTGTTATACATGCTGTAGTATTATACGTGCTGTACAGTGTTAAACATACTGTACAGTGTTATACATGCTGTAGTATTATACGTGCTGTACAGTGTTATGCGTGCTGTACAGTGTTATACATACTGTACAGTGTTATACGTGCTGTACAGTGTTATACATACTGTACAGCGTTATACGTACTGTACAGTGTTATACATGCTGTAGTATTATACGTGCTGTACAGTGTTATGCGTGCTGTACAGTGTTATACGTGCTGTACAGTGTTATACATGCTGTACAGTGTTATACGTGCTGTACAGTGTTATACATACTGTACAGCGTTATACGTACTGTACAGTGTTATGCGTGCTGTACAGTGTTATACATACTGTACAGTGTTATACGTGCTGTACAGTGTTATACGTGCTGTACAGTTTTATACGTGCTGTACAGTGTTAAACATACTGTACAGCGTTATACATACTGTACAGCGTTATACGTACTGTACAGTGTAATACGTGCTCTAAAGTGTAATACGTGCTCTAAAGTGTTATACGTGCTGTACAGTGTTATACGTGCTGTACAGTGTTATACGTGCTGTACAGTGTTATACGTGCTGTACAGTGTTATACGTGCTGTACAGTGTTATACATACTGTACAGTGTTATACGTGCTGTACAGTGTTATACGTGCTGTACAGTGTTGTCCACAACCTTAGTGTTATACGTCCTGGGGGAAAAAAAACATTTTTTTTTAACCTCTACAAATTCCTCTTCCTCGCCGCCACCCTCGTCTTCCTCAGCTACAAGCGCTTCATCCCTGAGTCGCTGAACTGCAACATCAAGCAGCGCAACGTGCTGACACGGCTGCGCATCGGCAGCGTGTTCAAGAAGTTCCTGCAGGAGTTCAAGCAGCGCACGGTGGAGGACAGCAACATCTCGCTGTACGACCTGAAGCTCAAGTACCTGGCCACGCTGGAGAGCCTGACCTGCAACCTGGGCAGCGAGGTGCTGGAGCCCGCCTTGCTGTCAGTCAGCCCCGTCCATGAAGTCTGCAACGGGGGCTACCAAGGTACGCCCCCCCCCCCCCCCCCCGAACACACACTGACTGCACGGTTCCTGGGTTCCCCTGGTCTCTTTAGCCGCCTGAGACTCTGAGTGATGTCTATGATGACTGGAGCTGCTTTCCTCATGTGAATACATTTTGTTTTGTGTAAACAAGAAACAGAGAATGTTTGCCGTTGACCCGTGATGACTTGGCTTTGACATGATGTTTTACTCTGAAGGTAACTACTACCAGAGTCAGGGGCAGAGCATGGAGGATCCCATCCCAGAGAGCAGCCATGGCATGGAAGTCCAGGTGACCGGCACCACCGGTATCTCGTGGAGGAAGAAGCCGACCAACGTGAGTCAGGATGACTTCAGCCTGAGAGGGCGGCTGGGAGAGAGATACTTCCACTGCCGCATCTTCGCTTTGATATTGATGTTCTGTCCTGCGATGCCAAAGGGTTGTGTACCTGAGTACCTACCTTCTATAATAGTGTAATAGTGTGTATCGTGTGTGATGGTGTGAAAGCAAGTGTAAAACGATTGTGGTTAAGAATGGTCAAGGGCACTAAATGGATGTATCCCTCCTGTAGAACGCAGTGATTCCAAAGGAAAAGAATAAGTCCAAGAAGAAGTTTGATGACAGATACAAGAGCAAAGAGAAGGAGAAGGCGGAGAACTGGGTGGACTTCTGTGACTTCCATGAGATCACACACATCGTCATTAAGGAGGCCACCATCACTATCTATCGTCAGGACAACAAGAGGCTGGTGAGGACTCTCCCCGGGGTAACAGGCGCCAGAGAAAGTCCAATGTTGCTGGTGTAGCAGCAATGTTCTCCTCTGGGCATTATTACCCAATCTAATATTACGCTTAGTAGATTGCTGCTTTCAAACCTCTATGTGAAAAGATTGTATCGAATCAAGAAAATAGACCTTTGGCGTTCGTAAAAAGATCCAGTTCTGAAAGAAATTGTCTCTCAGTGAGCCGCTGAGCAAGCAAAAAAGGGTTCCAGACGGACAGAAGACGCCTCTTCTGTCCGTCTGGAACAGACCTTAAAGTCTTCAACAAATCCTTCACATTTGACGATAAGCTGAAACTCTGTACAAAGCGTGTGTGTGTTGTGTCAACACCTCCAGACACGCGTGTCACCAGTCCAGGACACGCTCCTGCGGGCAGCTAATGTGACTGATGCAAATATCCAGGCTTAGTCAAACCAGCGCCAAACCACCTGCTCTTTGCCCTCCTTCTCTCTTCTCCATCGCTTTAACCGCACATCCCCCCCCCCCAGGAGCTGCAGCTGGAGTCCAGGTCCAGCTCCCGGGCCCAGGCCCTGTCCTTCGTGGCGCTGGTGGACGGGTATTTCCGGCTGACGGTGGACGCCCACCACTACCTGTGTAAGGACGTGGCGCCCAGCTCGGTGGCACGCAACATCGACGCCGGCTGCCACGGCCCCATCTGGTGAGTGAGTGAGTGAGAGTGAGAGTGAGTGAGTGAGTGACATTTTTGGCAAGTGGTGAAGACGGTGAGAAGGTCAAGACAAGAAAAAATCTAAAAGCTGCACAATGGGAGGTCCACATGGTGCGGTTACTGCAGCTACACCGGAATGCATTGGAATGCGTTTTTTTATTTTTACGCTGCCTCTCGACTTCACAAGTAAACCCAAAGTAAACCCAAAGCAGCTCACGCTGCGGGACTTTTGGCCCGATTCCGGTGTCCCAACACCTTCCAGCGCCGGTACAACCCGCTCCAATCCCGCCACAGGGGGCGGGTTGTACCGGCGCTGTACCGGCGCTGTACCGTCCTTGTGTGGGTGGTACCGTGGTACCGGTGCTGTGTGGGTGGTACCGGTGCTGTGTGGGTGGTACCGTGGTACAGGCAATGTGTGGGTGGTACCGTGGTACCGGTGCTGTGTGGGTGGTACCGTGGTACAGGCAATGTGTGGGTGGTACCGTGGTACCGGTGCTGTGTGGGTGGTACCAGCACTGTGTGGGTGGTAACGTGGTACAGGCAATGTGTGGGTGGTACCGTGGTACCAGCACTGTGTGGGTGGTAACGTGGTACCGGTGCTGTGTGGGTGGTACCAGCACTGTGTGGGTGGTACCGTGGTACCGGTGCTGTGTGGGTGGTACCGTGGTACAGGCACTGTGTGGGTGGTACCGTGGTACCGGTGCTGTGTGGGTGGTACCTCTACTGTGTGGGTGGTAACGTGGTACCGGCACTGTGTGGGTGGTACCGGCACTGTGTGGGTGGTACCGTGGTACCGGCACTGTGTGGGTGGTACCGGCACTGTGTGGGTGGTACCGTGGTACCGGCACTGTGTGGGTGGTACCAGCACTGTGTGGGTGGTACCGTGGTACAGGCGCTGTGTGGGTGGTACCGTGGTACCGGTGCTGTGTGGGTGGTACCAGCACTGTGTGGGTGGTAACGTGGTACCAGCACTGTGTGGGTGGTACCGGTGCTGTGTGGGTGGTACCGTGGTACAGGCGCTGTGTGGGTGGTACCGTGGTACCGGTGCTGTGTGGGTGGTACCGTGGTACCAGCACTGTGTGGGTGGTAACGTGGTACCAGCACTGTGTGGGTGGTACCGGTACCGGTGCTGTGTGGGTAGGTACCGTGGAGGTACCGGTGCTGTGTGGGGTAGGTACCGTGGTACCGGTGCTGTGTGGGTTGGTACCCGTGGTACAGGCTCGCTGTGTGGGTGTGTACCGTCGGTAGGGTGCTGTGTGGGTGGTACCGTGTCGTACCGGTGCTGTGTGGGGTGGTACCCGGTGCTGTGTGGTGGTACCGCGTGGTACCGGCGCTGTGTGGGTGGTACCGTGGTACCGGTGCTGTGTGGGTGGTACCGGTGCTGTGTGGGTGGTACCGGCGCTGTGTGGGTGGTACCGTGGTACCGGTGCTGTGTGGGTGGTACCGGCGCTGTGTGGGTGGTACCGTGGTACCGGTGCTGTGTGGGTGGTACCGGTGCTGTGTGGGTGGTACCGGTGCTGTGTGGGTGGTACCGTGGTACCGGTGCTGTGTGGGTGGTACCGGTGCTGTGTGGGTGGTACCGTGGTACCGGTGCTGTGTGGGTGGTACCGTGGTACCAGCGCTGTGCGGTCGGTCCGAGTCCTACTGTCCCCGGGCGGTCTCAGCCACGCATCGCTCGCCTAGATTGTCTTGTCACCAATGAATGAACCCAACAAGGGTTTAAAGCAGCCTTGATTTAGCCAGGGTTCTGACCCGGGTGTGAAGTGGAGCGCAGTGTTATTGTGGCTCTGTGAGCAGTGACAATAGAGGATAACAACAAAACAAATGTCAAACACATGTTATTTGCTTTGAAAGAGAAGTACAACACAAGGACTTCACTTCAAACAAGGATGGTGAGACGGGGAGACTGTATTACTGTTATATATATGTTATATATTATATGTATGTTATTATACCATGGTCATATACAGTAATCACTCCTGTACGTTAGTCCTGTTGAAGACTAGTGAGGGTAGACTCTCCTCCTCTCCTCAACGTGGGCTGGTGGCTGCACAACAAGATCATAGTTGCTCTCATCCCACAGGGTTTTGTGAAGATATAGAAATCCTGTAGTTTGAGCTTGTCATTACTATTCCGGGAACTTCCCTTTTCTAAGATCCTACCGCAATATACATAAGAGTTCTTAAGGCATACTTAACACGAAGCAGAAGCATATCCAAGCTAATCATGTGTGCTAAGCTAAGCTAACCAACTATTTGTCAAAGTTACTTTGTTGTGCAGATCCATAGGAATGTAAACAATGGCATATTAGATATTTAGATATTTTTTCACGGTTATTTTGTAGTGATTCTGTAACACGGATATACTGTATATTCAGTCGTTTGCATCAGTGCGCGTGTTCGATGCCGTCCTGCTGTTGGTTTGATCACACAGACCAGTACGGTCCCTTCTTAAACCATCTGACCACCGTGTGTGTGAACCTCCATCTGACCACCGTGTGTGTGAACCTGCAGTACCGACTACGCCGTCCACAAGCTGCGGCAGGAGGGCAACGAGGACGGCACGTACATCCTGCGCTGGAGCTGCACCGAGTACCAGTTCATCATCATCACTGTGGTCTGCCACGAGGTGAGCCATGCACACACGCACGGCCCAACCCACGCCACCTAACCCACGCCCCCCAACCCACGGCCCCGAACCCACGGCCCCGAACCCACGCCCCAACCCACTGCCCAACCTACGCCCCCGAACCCACGGCCCAACCCATGCCACCTAACCCACGGCCCAACCCACGCCCCAACCCACTGCCCAACCTACGCCCCCGAACCCACGGCCCAACCCACGCCACCTAACCCACGCCCCCCAACCCACGGCCCAACCCACGCCCCCCAACCCACGGCCCCAACCCACTGCCCAACCTACGCCCCCGAACCCACGGCCCCAACCCACTGCCCAACCTACGCCCCCGAACCCACGGCCCCAACCCACGCCCCCGAACCCACGGCCCCAACCCACGCCCCGAACGCATGCCTCAAACACCTTGTCCCGCTGCATTTCCCACCGCAGACGGAATTATTGGCAACAATTTCTCTGTAGTTTTAGTGTGGCATTTCAAAAGAATATACTTGATATAATATACTGGGTAGGTTGCTGATACCCTAACCATATAAAAGAAAGAAGCCCTTACCATAAACAAATGAGCCACCGTAGCAGTAGCATTATTATTAGCTGATGGTTGAAGGTTTGTATCACAGTTTTGTTTCCATAACATCACTGTTATTAATAATACATTTAAATAACCACCCAAATAGCAGAAACGCATGGATGTTGAGTAATAGTGAAAGGTAAGAAATATATGGGAAATAACCTTTTTTGTCCTGTTCTTTTGAGATTACTGGCAACGTTGTCAGCTCGATCTCATAGTCACACACAGATGTGTAAAAGCCAGCTATTTAGATGGCTGTGTCAAATGCAATTTGATTATTAAAGCTTGATTTTGATTTTATTGAATTTTGCCACAAAAAATTGCTTTACGTGAACATACTGACAAACTGTCTTTGAGTTCCACTGACTAGCACAGCATCAGGGAAGAGATATCCCCCACTGCTTCTAACCAATGAGAGAAGCTCCTTATCTTCCTCTTGTTCCAATCTGTGTATGTCTTCCATTCCTCCATAGATTATCACTCTCCTCTTGTTCTCCCTCAATGTCCAAGTTCTAGTAAATATGTTTTAATGATGAACCTTACTTTTCCACTTCCTTCATACTCTCAATTGATAATTTGATTGTTGGTGTTCTGACGACATCTCCCTCCCCCCCTCCCCCCCCTCCCTCCCTCCCCCCCTCCCCCCCCTCCCTCCCCCCCCTCCCTCCCCCCCAGCTGAGCCCCCGAGACTCCCGCCTGGTGACCCAGTACAAGAACTTCCAGGTGGAGGTGGGCCCCGGCGGCTTCCGCCTGTTTGGCACCGACACCCTGCGGCCCACCCTCCGCCAGCTGCTGGACCACCTGGCCGGTCAGAGCCTCCGTGCAGACAACATCGAGTTCCAGCTGCTGCGCTGCTGCCCGCCACAGCCCCGAGGTGAGGGGCTTCAGCTCCAGTGGGAGACCAGAGGACCTGCTGCAGCGCGCTGTGCCAGGATCCAGCAGTACCTTTCTCTTGTATTGGAATCCATTGTTCTCCTGCACTACCTACTCACTTTGTTGGGGGGGGGGACAAAGACCCAAGAGGGGAGCCTGAAGCAGGGTGTACCCCTCAGTTTGTACCCCTCCATTTCCCCCCTCACAGCAATTGTATAGAATTGCATAGAATTGTTTTAGAAATATTTTCAACCCCATTGCATAGAAAATGGCGATCTCGAGGCTTCTCGGGATCACAGCAAGAATTGCCGAAATGTTTGTATTCTCTTGGGCAGAAGAGTGATTTTTTTTTCGATAAGCAGAGCTGGGAAGCAGGCAAGATGATTGATTTCTAGAGTGTTTTTGGTTTTCCCAGCTTTGGGGAGGTTTCCCAGCACCGAGTATGTCCACGCCTTTGAATAATCAATGATTCCCATCATGCATCTGTCCCGCATTATGTCCACAATGCTGTCGGTCACCCCGCCATGCATGGCCTACTCTGCAGCACTGCTCTTAAAAAGCCCAACTGCATATAATTCTATAATTCCCATTGAGTTGC
>JAXIVH010000148.1:392341-412952 GCA_036785325.1 Urophycis tenuis | reverse complement strand
ACCCCCACTCCCCTGCTCCCCACTCCCCTGTGCCCCTCTCCCCCGCCCCATAAGCATCTGGCTCCCAAAGAAAGAGGAGAGAACAGAGCTCTAGCCGTTCCTGGCCACACAGCTCAGCTCCCCTCGTTGCTTCCTGGGCACTCTTCTGATGAGGGGGGGGGGGGGGGGGGGGGGGGGGGGGGGACAGCAGGGGGAATATTTGTTGTTGTGGCTGCAGCTCACATCCCAAGAACGGTGGCCAGACGTATTTGCTCAGCTGCCAATTGTCTTTCAGGCACTGAGATTGTGTGTGTGTGTGTGTCTGTCTGTGTGTATGTATGTGCGTGTACATGTGCGTGTGTGTGTGTGTGTGTGTGTGTGTGTGTGTGTGTGTGTGTGTGTGTGTGTGCGTGCGTGTGTGTGCGTGTGTATGCATGCTGGTGTGTGTGTGTGTGCGTGTGTGCATGTTTATCTAGATATGCATGTGCGTATGCATGTGTACGAGTGTGTGTGTGGATATGCATATGTGTATGTGTGTGTGTGTGTGTGTGTGTGTGTGTGTGTGTGTCATTGAGCATGCATGTGTGTGTGTGTGTGTGTGTGTGCTGACGGGTGCGTGTGCGGCTGTGTGTGTGCGTTAGTGTGAGCCCATGAGATTGCATTTGTTTGTCAAAGTCAGTGTGACTGTGCCCGATTTGATTTGATTTTTTTCCCGTAGCCACAGTGGTGTGTCTGTGTGTGTCCATGCGTGCATCCGTGCACAGGGACAGCGGTGGTGTGTGAGTGAACGTGCACTGGGGGAGCCAGACCCGTCTGTTAGACAGTATTTGAAGTCAGACACAATAAAAGAAAGAGAGCTAGCTAGATAATGTTTTAAACAAGTGGCAGGGAAAGAAAAAAGGGAATGAAGTGGATATCTTTAAATCTACACATTTCCATCTGTTTGATAACTCGTCATCCCCTACGTGCATAGAATCCCCTTCTACGTTGAAGTGTAAACGAGTCCCTCATTATTCCTAAAGCTCTCTTTATCTCCATCTCCACCCTCTCTCTCTGTTCTCAAGGTCTTACACCTTGAATAGTTCTGAATTGTGTATCTTACTATTTTCAGTTCTTGACATCATGTCGATAACATTTGATGAAAACAACATAAGGGATTCATGGCTTATTTGTGCAGTTTCCTCTTAAAAGCTCTTCTTTAAATAGGAAACATTTACCACATAATACCAGGGAGACGAGAATAGGGATCCATACAACGAACAGAATGATTGAAAAGCTTTTTGTCAAAATAAACATAATGGTTCGGTTCCAGATAGCTGGAATTAAACTTGGAGATCTAAAACAATCACACACACACACACACACACACACACACACACACACACACACACACACACACACACACACACACTCACACAAATGCATGTGCACACCAGACAGTCAGACAAACACTCACTCACTCCCCTTGTTCCCCAAACCTACATGGCATTTCATCGAGTGTGATGACTATAAATGAGAAGTATTTCCGTGGTGCACTCACACAGCCTGGGTTTGCCAAGGAAAGGACACCCATTCAAATGGTTGGAGGATATAATGCTACCCAAGACCAGTGGCACTGACTGGTCCAACAGTTGGCTTTGTTCAATGCATGCTTTAATTTTAAGCCTCATGTGTGTTTTTTCGGTCTATCTCTCTATCTGTCTGTCTCTCTGTCTCCATGGTCACCAGGAAGGCGTACAGCCACCTGTCAGAGTTCAAACGAACAGGCCAAATGGTCGGGCACTTCAAACCTATGCTTTCTATCAGAATGTAATTACTTTGGAAGAATGAATGACTTGTGTAGCACCAGCTGAACACACCACCGTGAACCAACATCTACATCCATGTACACTGATACACTTATCTAATAATACTTAACCAAAAACACAGTAGCAATCAGCTAAGGCTGCGCCATATGGCAACAGACAGATAATCAATAACGGTGTTCATGAAAACACACAAACCGATCATGCGGCATTGATCCCATGAAGCTGTCGGTGTATTGATGGGGTAACAAGGAGCTGTGACAAGGAATTTGTAATCTCTGGCTGGGCGGACGACACGCAGACGGGATCCGATGGGGATGCTTGATTTCCAATTGTAAACATTTCCAACTGCACACCGTCCACAGGAGGAGCAAACAAGCTCCTGTCCTTCAGAACCAGCGCCGGCCAACGCAGCAGCTCCCTTACGTACAGCGGGAAACACCTCCCAGTCACGGACCTGCAACTTTCACAAAGATTGGAATTGAAATATGAAACAAAATTTAGGCTGCCCGTCACAAAAGTGCAACGAAATGGTGGAGCCGGCCGAGTGGCGCCTTGCTGTAGATGTTGCTGCCACATGGAAGTGTTGGGCGCAACTATCTGCTCTCCTGTTGTCCAGGGTGGTCCAGTGCATCCTATGCTAGAGGAGATAAGGCAGGAAGCTCCTTAGCATGTAGAGGATCCAGCCAGCTGTTCTCATGGCTGCCACTTGGATGCGTCCAGGACTATTCACTCAGTGAGGAAACTTTGGAACATTTGAATACGGTAAGCGGCCCTGAGGAGGAAACTCCGATATAGCGTAGAATGTTGAGTGGAGAAACTATAGAGGAGTGAACTGCTCAATGTCTTCCTGCAGGGTCTCACCCACTTCCCCTGAGCTCGAGAACATAGAACTCCTATCCTGATCCAAAAAGATTTCAGATTCCCTCGCTGCCCTTTACCATCAGTGTTGTTCAGTAAAATGACCTTGTTTGACCTCAAACCTGTCTGGGATTTCATTGTTTGCCTTCATGGTCCAGTGTGCCTCCCTTGTATCCACTGGTATCCAACTAATATTTTTGTGTGACCACTCTTTCTGACTTTCTGGACCAGGATCCATGGTGAAGTTCTCTCAGTGCCCTCTGCATGTTGTCTTCAAAATGTTTGGCAGTGATTTCAAAATATTGCTGTTGCTTCCAGAAAAACAAAAGACAATATATTTTGTTCACAAGGATACAGATGGTTGCAACACCGGATAGAACGGCTTCTGGCTAGGTCACTCCTCTCTTTATGGCCGTGATATTTTTACCACATTTTATTTCAGATTGTGCCCAAGATCCTTAAGCCGTCAGCTATCAAGATACTCAGGGCTCTGAGCTCAATGGGAATATTAACAAAGTGTAGCAGCACTGACCAGTTAGCCACCATCAAGTAGAAACATGACAGCCTGTTGATGGCTCCGCATTGCACTTCCTCGCTCACGACCTCTGCCCATACGTCAATCTGCTGACTTCCTGAAACTATTAATGGGCTAAAAATGAGCCATTCAGCCCATATCCTTTGTTCTCGCTCCACTAATGGTCCTCCTCGCCTTGTCTCCTCACCACTCCACACCTTCCCGCTTAACCTCCCTGAAACATCTCATGTGATGAGAGATAAATGTAAGATATCACGTTCAAATGAGAGAGAGATTCTCTCGCCTCGGGCAGCGCCACAACGCCGCCGCAGTGTTTGCGCGACGGCCCGCCGTTTATTCTGAGAAACGCATGACCAATATCGGCTCCCCGTCATTCATCTCTATTATTACATGGAGTCGTGTGCGAGGCGGACTCCCGGCGTGCCGCTGATTCTGCCGGAGCCTGGCGTGACCCTCGGCTTATCCCGCTGCTGCTTCCACCGGATAACGGCGTCAGTGCATCGCCAGAAATGAAATGAAAACTTTATCTGGTAGACGCACACAAACACAACCCACACACGCTCACACGCTCACGCTCACACATGAATTAAATGGCAGGAGAAAAACCCAGCAAATCATAGCGGGTGCATGCAACTTGTAGACAAAGCCTACGTAAAGTACAAATTGATTGACCTTTGATCATTGTGAATTCCTTGAGCTCATTGTTAGACGTGTTGCTGAAGACCTAATAACACTGACTATTCTCAACGTTTCCATTGCTCTACCTTAAATAACTCCAATAAACCCAACATCTACTGTCTGAAACACCTACCAAATATCAATACCAGCCGAGCTGGAGAACCTCCACCCTGGGACTGACATCGCACCGCAAAGAACCCTGAGAGTTCTTGAGCAAACGGAGCGAGTCTATTTAACACCGAGATGATGTGGACATTGTGGTGTCAATGTGATCAACTCATCTCTCTGACTTGAATCCAAAAGGAGGCCAGCATCAACCGCACACCTCGTTGCTCTGCGCGTGACACGCCCCTCTAACGTAAACAGGCCGGCGCCTCACGTTCCTGATGTGCAGGCGGAGGCCGGGGGCCCTGGGCCGCACTGCATTTACCTCCTCGCCGGGACTCTGCTGAGGGGTTCCATGTGGTGAGAAATGGTTCCCCCTGTTCTCAAAGGGTCAGGACACCTCAATCTGGAGCGCACAACGTCCTGTGAAGTAGATGTGTCCCCCGGGGAGGGGGGAGGGGGATACAAGACTCTCACAGAGGGGGCACAAGTCTTACAAGTCTCCAACGTCAACGAACAAAACACATCTGGTCGAGGGGAACCATTACCCCCGGTGGCGAATTCAAAGCCTCTTCTACATGATTCCAATCTGTCCGGCGGCAGCGTGCGGCTGACAGGGCCGGCCCGGGGGTCCCCCTGGGGGGTCCGGGGACAAGCCGGGGGGGACCGGCCACCCCGCTCTGCTAGCCGGCTGACAACGCGCCGCGGCGGCTCCGCTCTGCCGCGGTGGAATAAGTAATTGGTGGAACGAGTAAATAGCGGGGAGACGGATGGGCTGTGGCTGAGACGCCGTTGACCTCTGCTACCCACAGCGACCCTCCTTCTCAGTCAGCCGTCGATGGCGCCCGGCGAGGCCAGCACACGGCCGTCTGGCCAGCGCACGGCCGCCGCAAACATCACGGGCTGCTGGGCTGCTCGTTATGTTGTGGAGGCTGACGCACTCGCTCCCCGCGCCGCGTACTCATTATGCAACCGCTATAAATACTTTGAGCTCAAATAATAGATATTCCCCATTAAAGCGGTCCATAGAAGCAGAGTTATGGTAGGAAGCAGAACCTATTACACCGCTGTGATTGTGTTCCCACGTTCACATTCAGCTATGTAAACAGGAAAGACAATAGGGGAATTTACAGATTAATGGGATTATGCCATTTTGCGTATTGGAATAAGTATTATTGGATGGTAATTCAATTCTGACGTGGATTACAATTCCTCATTCCTGCTCTATTAGTGGTTGTAATTTCCCTGAGTACTGTGTCTTGAGCACACATTCGGCACTCTGCAAATATGCAGACACACACGTAGCACATACACACACGCACACACACACACACACACAGAGCACGCATATAAACATGCAGAGTCACTTGATCTCATTTTTCCTCACATGCACGTGCACACACACACACGCAAACACTCACGCACACACACACAAACCCACATATACGTGCTCATGCACAAACACATACACACACATACTCACACTCATATACCCCCCACCCCCTCTCTCTCACACACACACACACACACACACACACACACACACACACACACACACACACACACACACACACACACACACACACATACCCACACCCACAGACAGGCACATCACAGTGTGTGTCTGGGCCCGCGTCGCTCATCAATCACTCCTAATACCCTCTGTATTCGTCCAGATGATATTTGTTTGGTGATTGCCTCCACTATTATGCTAGCTGTACTTTGATACATTCCCCGACAGCTTGCATTCCCATTACGAGTCGTCAATTAATACAGAGGAATGTAATTATTGCGACGCGGCGTCTAACGCGTGTCGGGCATAGCCGGCCGGGATGGATGGTGACGGGCGGCGTGGGCTCGGAGCGCGCAGCATCTCCTCCAGCCTCCGTTTAGCGGCTCCTTGGCCCGTCATCCCCGGCAACCTCATCGCCGCTCGCCTCGGTCGGTCAGCCGGCCCGGCCGACCGGCGGCTGCGCGGTCACCCATCTGTTCTCCTCCAGCGGTCCGTCACCGCCGCTGATCCTCCTACCGCCGGCCACGGCTCACGTCTCTCTCTCTCCCCGGGCCGTCTCCCGGCCCTGTCTCGTTGCTAGTCTGGGCGCGTGTTTACATGTCGGTCTGCTCGCCGAGTGGAAATAAGACGGGAGGCGAGAGACGGCCGCTGCTTAATGCCGTTCCAAAGACAATTTGGCAGCTCGTTTAAGGAAATTAGTCATACCTGTCGCTTAGAGGATGCAATTTCTTTGCCGTCTGAAAGAAAGGAAGGAAGAAAATAATTGGTTTGCTTCCCATGGCAATACAGGTCTTTGAATAGATGGAAAGATAGATAGATCGATAGGTAGATGCATAACTAACTCAACTGTTGGACACTAACCGACCAGGCTGACTGCTGAAAATATTCTTTCTTAATGATTTTTGCTCCAAACTATTCGCACTCTGCTTGAAGTGTATAAAAAGTTTGTTAATTTGATGTCATTTGCCTGTTGCTATATCGAGAGTCAGAGGAGGAAATTCACTCGCAAGCGAGTCTGTATCAATTATTAATACACCAAAGTTAATTCATATTCACTGGAGACGTTGTACTCGGAACAGTGAACGCATGAAAAGACGAGAATGTGTTCTGACCAGTTGGATGGTTCCAACATGGGCAGAGCACGCTGCAATGCAAACACGCTAATGAAGGTCCTATTAACCCCTGCAGATTACACAGGAGCTGTTTAGCCAGAGCACTGAGCTGTGTCTAATACCAGCCAGACTCTTGCCTCTCTTGCAGGAGCCCGGGCCTAAGGGTCCCGGCCTGCCCTCGCTCGCCCTGCCTCTCTCTCTCTTCAGATGCCCCAGTGAATAGCTCCTCCTTTACAGTAATGTCTGTCCTGCTCCTGAGCCGCAAAAAAAATAGAAATGATCGGCCCATATTTCATATGGCTCCCGCATCCGCCTCCATCTATATTGTTTTATCCCCCTTTACCTTTCCCTGGCCCCTCATGTGTCATCTTTACCATGCCAGCTAGCATGTCCTTGTTATCGCGATGTGTCCTCTTCCACCCTGCATCCCTCTACGGCTGTTTCACGCCCACCCCATCCGTCTCCCCCATCTCGCTGTCCCTCTCGCCCTCTCTTAATCTCCTCCTCGCCCCTCCCCTCTCCTCCTCCCCCTCCTCTGCGTCACGGTGGAGGTCAGGTGTGATGCAGAGCGGGGTGAGTGTGTCCGTGTTTAATTACATGAAGAAGCAGCCCTGAGTGGGGTAATGACCTTTACACCCCGGACACAAACTCTCTCTCCTTCTCCCTAGCTTCCTCTCCCTCTCCCCCTTACATTCTCTCTCTTCCTCTTCCCCCCCACCATGGACCCCTGTCCTCCACGATCCGGATGCAGGCTGCATGTCATGTGTCTCCTCTCTGTAACAATGGTGCGGCCCCCCAAAGTTAATGTCAGCAACGACTCCCATTCCTGTTCTGATTGGGGGGTGGGGCATGACTCAGGCAGAGTGTGTGTGGGCGTGTCTGAGGCTGACTTTAGGCGTGTCTGAGGCGGACTTTAGGCGTGTCTGAGGCTGAATGAGGGGATGTCTGGGGCTGAGTGTGGGCATGTCTGAGTGTGAGTGTGTCTGATGCCAATTGGGGGCGTGTCTGAGAGGTTGAGTTTGGGCATGTCTGAGGCTGAGTGTGTACATTTAGGGCATTTAGCGGACGCTTTTATCCAAAGCGATATACAAAGAGTACATTTGTCAGAAGAAAGTGAAACATTTCATTGCTGCTAATACAGTAAGAAAGTCACCAGAACAAGTTTCAAGCATTTCAATTGCTAGATTAATCATTGCTAGTATACAACATCTCTGACTAAGTGCCAAGTTACAAAGAGCGATTAAAGTGCCAAATAACAAAGAGCGATTAAAGTGCCAAGACGTACAACAAATAAGAGCATGAGGGTAGGGTTATGCAGGGTTCAGATGAACTCTGAACAAGTGGGTCTTGAGTCTCTTCTGGAAGATGGGGCGTGACTCTGCAGTCCTGACATTGGCAGGGAGCTCGTTCCACCACTGCGGTACCAAAACGGAGAAGAGTTGAGATTTCGCCATCCGACCTTTTCCTCCTTTTAGTGATGGCGGTACCAGTCGACCAGCTGAGGTAGTTGAGCGGAGTGCTCAATCAGGGGCGTGGTGTTTCACTAACGCTTGGAGGTAGGTAGGGGCAGTTCCATTGACGGTTTTGTAGGCCAGTAGCATCGTCTTGAATTTGATGTGAGCCTCTACAGGAAGCCAGTGGAGGTCTTGGAAGAGAGGGCTCACATGGGAGAATGTGTTTTGGTAGAACACGAGGCATGCTGCAGCGTTCTGGATCCGGTTTAATCGCGATTGCAGGGAGTCCAGCGTGTCCAGCGTGTCTGAGGCTGAGTGTGTATGTGGGCATGTCTGAGGCTGAGTGTGTGTGGGCGTGTCTGAGGCTGAGTATGTGTGGGCGTGTCTGAGGCTGAGTGTGTGTTAGGGCGTGTCTGAGGCTGAGTGTATATGAGGGCGTGTCTGAGGCTGAGTGTGTGTTAGGGCGTGTCTGAGGCTGAGGGCCTCATTTACTAACAGAATTGCGCCCACTTCTAGCGTAATTTGCAGGTAAAATAGGCGCAAAAACATGGAACCGTATTTACTAACGTGGCGCAACGGGGTAAATGCGCAAATAGCGTGCCCCTGAAGAGGCGATAGGCAAGTTGCGCATTCCGCCTCATATATATGCATAAATGGGCGTGTATCAGGGGAAGTGGGAGTGAATCGCAAAAAGCTGGGAGGTAACGCGTTAAGTGCGCCTTATTATGTATTGCGTGGTATTTACTAAGATTGCCTGAGAAGTGCGCGACTCGAATTGGAGCGCAAATCTCCGCCTCATAAAAGCAGGTGTAAACCAGGAAGCGGGTTTTGCTTGAGCCTGTAAACAAGGACATGGCAGCTGTTATAAGAGCAAGAAGAAGACACCGACAAAGGCACCGCGCCGATCAGCGACCAGGAAGTGGTCGCTGATCGGCGCGGAACTTTTTTTTTTCTTTTTCTTAGATCGTCCATGGTTACGCAAACACGCAGACCCATTCTTCCTTCTTTTAACGGTGCGCTAATTGCACTAGGGCGGAGTATGGCGCTGATTGCCTGATGAAGTACGGGTTTGATAAATACAACGTAAAGTGCGGTGACGAATGCTGCGCAAATAACGGCTCGGCGCTGGCGCAGATTACGCTGCGGTCGCAAATGTTAGTAAATGAGGCCCTGAGTGTGTATGTGGGCATGTCTGAGGCTGAGTATGTGTGGGCATGTCTGAGGCTGAGTGTGTGTGGGCGTGTCTGCGGCTGAGTGTATATGTGGGCGTGTCTGAGGCTGAGTGTGTGTGGGCGTGTCTGAGGCTGAATGTGTATGTGGGCATGTCTGAGGCTGAGTGTATATGTGGGCGTGTCTGAGGCTGAGTGTGTATGTGGGCATGTCTGAGGCTGAGTGTGTGTGGGCGTGTCTGAGGCTGAATGTGTGTGGGCGTGTCTGAGGCTGAGTGTGTGTGGACGTGTCTGAGGCTGAATGTGTATGTGGGCGTGTCTGAGGCTGAGTGTATATGTGGGCGTGTCTGAGGCTGAATGTGTATGTGGGCGTGTCTGAGGCTGAGTGTATATGTGGGCGTGTCTGAGGCTGAGTGTATATGTGGGCGTGTCTGAGGCTGAATGTGTATGTGGGCGTGTCTGAGGCTGAGTGTGTGTGGGCGTGTTTGAGGCTGAGTGTATGTGGGCGTGTCTGAGACTGAGTGTGTGTGGGCGTGTCTGAGGCTGAGTGTGTGTTAGGGTGTGTCTGAGGCTGAGTGTATATGTGGGCGTGTCTGAGGCTGAATGTGTATGTGGGCGTGTCTGAGGCTGAGTGTGTGTGGGCGTGTCTGAGGCTGAGTGTGTGTGGGCGTGTCTGAGGCTGAGTGTGTGTGGGCGTGTCTGAGGCTGAATGTGTATGTGGGCGTGTCTGAGGCTGAGTGTGTGTTAGGGCGTGTCTGAGGCTGAATGTGTATGTGGGCGTGTCTGAGGCTGAGTGTATATTTGGGTGTGTCTGAGGCTGAGTGTGTGTTAGGGCGTGTCTGAGGCTGAATGTGTATGTGGGCGTGTCTGAGGCTGAGTGTGTGTGGGCGTGTCTGAGGCTGAGTGTGTGTGTGGGGGTGTCTGAGGTTGAATATGGGCGTGTTTGATGCTGAGTGTGGGCATGTCTAAGGTTGAGTGTGGGCGTGTCCGAGGTTGAGTGTGGGCGTGTCCGATGCTGAGTGTGTCCGTGTCGGAGGCTGGCTGGGCGGGGACGGAGCAGCCCCCCCCCCCCCCCCCCCCCCCACAGCCACAGAGACCCCTCTGTGAGTCTGGTGTAACGAGCGCTGTGCCCTCCTGACGAGCGGCTCAGCAGAGTTAAACAAACCAGTCACCGCCTGCTCCTCAGCCAAACCCCGACCCCCGCAGCGCCTGCCAGCAGCCAGGGCCGCGCTCCATCTCCTGCCCGCATCGAGAGGAATAATCCATTTAGCAGCTGAGGTAAAATATTAATTCAGGGGCGGGGGGTTGGAGGTGGCAGGGTGCCGGGCTACGCTTGGTTTCTTGGGTATTTGTGAAGGCTACCTTCTTCCTTGCGTCATAAAAGCTGAAATGGGAGGCACATTGCATACCCCCTGGGTGGGCAGCCAAGAGTCCTGTGCACATATATTATGGTGTAAGCAGGCTGGGGTTTGACAGGCAGCAGTAACTTAGTATTATTACCTGCAACCAATGATGAAATTTCCCATGGCAAGCGGCAGTTCACAGCAATGTAATATGCATAGAATTCATGCAAATACGAGCCACTCCAGTGCATGTCAAAATATCACAGGTATTTCATCAAACTTTTCCACCTCTGAAAAACTTTCTTTCCTGTTTTTTTTTTCCCCTGAAGATTGAGGGCGATACAAGATTTCGCTACGTCTACACGAGCCTATATAACACTTAGCAAAGTATCAGAAAATGGCCGAATGGGGAGGGTTTTCACGCTCGAAAAGAGCAAATAATGCACCCCGGGTGGCTTTATGATCCCCATGCATAGTCAACACCCTCACCATAAAACTTGGCATCTCCACCCCGAGCATTAGAGCTTAATGTGGAAGCATAACTTGCTGTACAACCCGCGTGGGACCCACGTGGGACCCAGAGTATTGTGTTCGCCTGGACTCCACTATCCCCCTGCCTAATTGTTCTTTGGTGAATGCACGTTGCTGCTGTTGGGCCGAGCTCGGGTCTAGTTACCAATATATCATGGAGTAATGGCAACGCCAAAGGGGTACTCTGGCACGCTAATGGCTCGGATGGTGGATGCTTTCCGTTTCCACCATGAGTGCAGAGAGGAGTCGTAAGCAGGGTGCTGTGCTGCGGGCACCTGAGAGGCGGTGCAACGCACAGAGTCTCCTGTTATACTATGGGACGTTTCTCAGACGCTGCGTGTTGATGTGAGATAGCTGATTACATACATACATACATACATACATATATACATACATACATACATGCATACATACATGCATGCATGCATGCCTACATACATGCCTACATACATACATACATACATACATACATACATACATACATACATACATACATACATACATACATACATGCATGCATGCATGCCTACATACATACATACATACATACATACATACATACATACATGCAAACATACATACATACATGCAAACATACATACATACATACATACATACATACATACATACATACATACATACATACATATATACATAAATACATACACAGCTGATTACATACATATGATAGGATATTTTCTTATTGATATTTATTTATATTTATCATATTTATTATTCTTTATATTTATTATTATATTTTTTTCTTTATATCCTACTTCTACATTTTCTGTGAGATCTTCTTGAAATATATATTGTTTTGCCTCTTATACTTTTGAGTACCTCCAACATTTATCCTGAGAAACCCTCGTCTTTCATTTCAAACTTTTTTATTGCTTTTCTTTTTGGTTTTGAATTACTTTCACATGGTGTTTATTTGGAATACAAATAGTTTAAATCATTCCACGTCATCTATAATCTCTTATTCCACATTCTTGTTTTTGTAGACTGATGTCTGTCGTCTTTGTTATTTTTCTTATATTATTTTTACACACACACTATCTAAATGAAGGTACATTAATAAACCATATCTTTAGAACATGTTTAAATATGCTTCAAGCTGAAATTACTGTTAATAACTAGGTTGCATATTAATCAACTTGGCTCAAAGCATCCGTTTAAACAAATGTATCATTTCCCCAATCTTTCATTCTCTGTCTTCAGTCTGCTCTCATTTTCTCCTTTTTTCTTTTCATCTCCTATGTGTGCACAAAGAGAGGGAGAGTAAAAGTTAATTAGACAGAGGTGTGTGTGTGTGTGTGTGTGTAAACGTGTGGGGACACTTGCATGTGTGTGGTGTGTGTGCATGTGTGTGCGCGTGTGTTTCTGCATGCATGTGTGTTTCTGTATATGTGTGTGTGTGTGTGTGTGTGTGTGTGTGTGTGTGTGTGTGTGTATGTGTGTGTGTGTGTGTGTGTGTGTGTGTATGTGTGTGTGCGTGTGCTGGAGTGTTGGGGTCACCTGGTAATGGAAAGGAGCTTCATGGAAACAGATGGCCCAGAATTTATTAACTTGCAGGAGCGCTTCAAGGAAGCCACTGGACCAGACATTAGGCCATTCACTGTCTGGGAGGGTTAGCAAGCTGCTGGCTACAGGTAAAGCCGCCTCAGCCCCAAAAATAGAAGCAAGATTCATCTCTGGAACTTTCCAAATAACCCATCAGAGAAGAACAATAAAGACACATTCGACCTAGCTGGTGGCTCTGGTGTTGAACTTCATTTGAAGGCAAAAATGACAAGACTGACAAGACTTTCATGACTGTCTTTCAGAATTGAAATTCACGTGATACTTTCAATTCATTGGAAATTGCATTCATCAGTGGCAGAAGCAGGACCTGCATTTCAACCATTTGTCGTTTAAAATGTCGGGACCAATGCCGCAACGGTACCCGAACAACACTCATCTGATGAAGCCAGTTATTTCGGAAAGTTCATAATGAGTAAAACAAAAAGCTAATTGTCACGTGGAGCACCGAGGGGTTCATAACATAAAAATAAGTGCCGGGCCCTGACAGCCCTTCAGTCAGATGTGTGTTAGCGCTGAGAGGGAGGGCGGGGCCGCGGAGGACTGCGGGGAGCGGAACTCGTTTGCGCCACGTTGCTGATATTGCTCTGTGAAGTGATTTGTAACGACGTCCCAACTCATCGTCTCTCCTTCGTCTCGCAGGCTTGTGTCTCACGCTGTTGCTGCTGTGGTGAAGAGGCTTTGTTTCATGATACGACAATCAGCGTTTGTGGGGAATGAAAATGGCCTCTAATATTAACACGCGTCTGTGGAGCAGAACCACCGAGTGATGCTGGTGATGTTACACTTACACAACATTTATTCCTGGTGATGTTACACTAACACAACATTTATTCCTGGTGATGTTACACTAACACAACATTCAACACTGGTGATGTTACACTAACACAACATTTATTCCTGGTGATGTTACACTAACACAACATTCAACACTGGTGATGTTACACTAACACAACATTCATTCTTGGTGATGTTACACTAACACAACATTCAACCCCGGTGATGTTACACTAACACAACATTCAACCCAGAGGATGTTACACTAACACAACATTCAACCCTGGTGATAACACAACATTCAACCCTGGTGATGTTACACTAACACAACATGCAACCCCTGTGATGTAACACTAACACAACATTCAACCCCTGTGATGTAACACTAACACAACATTCAACCCAGAGGATGTTACACTAACACAACATTCATTCCTGGTGATGTTACACTAACACAACATTCAACCCCGGCGAGGATACACTAGTACAACATTCAACAACGGCACAAGATGTTCAGTCCATCAGTTCAGTCATCGGAATCCAAGTCGCAATGCATTCAGGGAAGTGTGCCCTGATTAGAGTGCAACTCAAAATACAACAGTCATGTTGCAATAAAATAGGCCTGGATAATAAACATGAGAGATAATGAAGCATAAAATAAAAGACACCCCAGCTAAAAACAATGGCAACCCTTTAGAGTTTATGTCCATAGTGATCACTTTAAAACACTTAAGTGAAATAAAAACCTCCAAGATGAACAGAGCACAAGCAGTGATTTGTTTCCTGTAATGCGAGTTGACGTTCACTTGGATGGCAAATGCCATGACTTGGCACCTGATCAACCAAATGCAAACTGCGTTTCTCCAGACGAGGTGCACTAATCGCACAGCATCCTTTGCTGGTATTATGTACCAAATGCCATTTGTCATGCGTTAAAGAAGGACTAGCAGCTCTGATTCAGGGGACAGGGTGTACATGTAACCCCTTCCTGCTCATTAATGACATTTATCTGAAATTCACGCTAAGTCAATTTGGATAAGCATCTGCTGAGTGACTCAATAGTAAATAACAATAAATATAAAAATAACAACATATCATTTGAGCGCATAGTTGTTACTATGGTAACTGTGCTCTTACTGGCGATGAGCCTGGCAGTAACATAATGTAGTTGCCTAGCACTTTTATTTTACAGTCTGAAACAGGAGTATATGTTCAAACAGGAGCATATTTCAATGTTTACTTGTTTACTTGTTTACTTGTTTACCGTCGTCTTTGTGCTCCAGTCTCTGGGACCAATCTATTTTAACAATGCTTCATGTTATTGTGATCAGATTTGCAGTAGTTTTAGTGTGGGGTTTTCCTTGGTTACAAGTACAAATGGTAAACTCCTACACTAAGAGATTACACAATGTGCGTTGAGAGATAGTGATTTGTGTGTGCATGTGCTTGCCTGCATGTGGATGCTAGTTTGGGCATGTTTCAGCGTGTGAATCCCTTCATGCATACCTCGATTGCTATGTTGCATATTGCATATACGTGGCCGGATTTCCAGGGGAATTAAATATAATCTAAAGTGATATTAGATATTAGATATTGGATAGTATTCTGACCCATGAATACTGATTCAGAGATGGTCATGGTAACACATATTGTGTTGTGTTTCAGCAGGGCACACCTCAGAACATGGCATGAACACATAAAAAGCCTGTTAGATTCTTACTGTCTCGCAGTGCTTGGAGATAAACAGGGAACACTATGTTCCCTCTTCCTGGTCTGGGAAGACATGAGAGAGCGGGGGTCCTCCAAAGGCTTTTGCAGTTTTAGAGTCTGTTTGAGAGCTCGCTTCTATGAAGCCAAACTCCAAAGGCGGCAATCAAACAGCTTGCACAACAGAGTGCTAAAAGCTAATGAAAAATAGATTTTTTTTTTTTTTTTTACGCACAGAACATTTTATTTTCATTTTATTTCCAGCCTCTCTGAGCAGTATCTCCACAGTGCCGCAACATGTGCGCGGGAACAGCTTGTGAGTGAGTTGTGTGGGCTCCATGAAGCCAGGCTGTTTATGACTCAGCGGCCACAAGGCTTCAAACAGCACACAGCCAGATCCTGCTGGGACCTCCACCACGAGTAAGCCAGACCCCCGTGACAGAGCTGACGCAAAAGAAACCGTTTAGCACCGTTTTGTGCGTTTGAGGAGACGCAGGCTTGGACACGGTCCACTTGGGTCAAAGATCTGCACCCACTCCTTAATGTAGACGCTAAATAAAAATCTAGACTAGAAGAGAAATGTGAGGAACATGAATAAATGCGTGATCTTTGAAAACAGGAAGCCGAATGGATTAACTGGTTAGTCTCTTTTCCACTGCTTGACTTGGTGTTGGAGAGGAACATTGTGTAGGAACAGCCCGATGAAGCACTCGACTTCCTCCAAGTGCCGGGTAATTCCCCTCTCTTGTCTGTTGAGAGGCACACTTTTAGTTTGGTATCAACAACACAATGTAACTTGGACTGTGACCAACGGCCCTGTGCACACATTTGCTCTCAGGATTTTGTTGTTTTTTTTCTTTTTTGTAGAGTTCTTTGTATACAGGCTGCGCATGCTACAATGTGTTCCCTATGTTCCTCACTCATTAAATACTGCTTCAACCACTCCTTGTGCGATGCAGCTCGGTGTTGAATGCACAGGGACGTTTAGTAAATATGCAGGAACATTCGTGCGCATTTACTAAACTAGGTCAACAGAGTTGTGGTTTTGTAGCCCATCCAAGACTACATCAGGCTGGGGAGAGGAAAAAAATAATCAACACGTTTTTACATTTCAGTTTGTTTGCGAAATTGCAAGAGAACTATTTCACATTTGACTTCGGTAACTACAGATTTCAGCAACTGATGTGCTACAGGAAATAGCACGTTAGGGGCTGAGGAACAGGATAAGAGTTGGAGAAGATTGGAGGTAAGTGTTTAGAGAGTGTGTGAGAACCATTTGCCGAGGACACTGTGACCTACCAGGATGTTCTCTTGACACAGGAAGACTCTGGGACATGATGACACTCTGTTTGGATTGGTCTGCACGGTGCCATTCTCTTCTTTTGATGAATGCCCTTTTGGGGGAAATAGCAGATGAAGGTCCTTAAAAGCTATTTCAGTGATGAGTTAATGGGTCTCTGGGATGGCTGTAGTGTTGCCACAATTGTGTGCTTTTGAACCAAGGACAGAAAATATATAATGCATATTTGATTATATAAAAAACATCTGTGGTAATGAAGCCAGCAAAGAGAGCAACTCATATTGAAATCCGTTTTGATTTAAAAAGATCATCTTTATTAAAGCAATGGAAAGCAAGTCTCATGAATTGCTTATGTAAATGCAACATTCTTGATGGATTATGGAGTACAGTGAAAAGCCTTCCTCAAACTCAGATGACCTGTATGTGTTGGAAAACTATTCCTCAAGTTTCCAATGCATTTTTTTTTTAACATTTAAACAAAACAAAGACATACATGGGTCAAACAATGGGTCAATTATAACATAGGCAATTCTGTATGCTCAGCTGAACTCCTAAAGGAGACTCATGGGAATAACAATAGAAATAAGGCTTTCCACACGTCGCAATTTTTCAATTAACATCCTGTTTTACACTTTGTTATTTTTGCATACCCACAGAGGTAGGAGCTTAATAGAGTTCCCTTGTTGTTCACACCATGGCCAACATTCTAGGGACCGTTGCTTTTCTTGTTGCTGTGATGTTTCTTCTGCTCGCTGATCCTCCACTTCTTAAAGCAACATCCCGGTTTCCCTTTGCATGTCACAAACATATACATTTACCTTTACTTCAGAACCTAATGTTTAGCTAATATTTAGTTCTGAATATGGAACAAATGCTTCCAAATTCCAGTTACATGCATACATTTGTTTCAGTGTCCTCAGATTCCTTCAAATGTTTCTTCCTCGGGCCTTGATTAGGCTTTAATGTTTATTAGACGAAAACTGAGACCGCTGAACAGAACAGGCTCTTGTTATGGACAGGAGATACAAAAGATTAGTCATTGAGCACTGGGAGTGGTGAGGAGACAATTCGGTCCCCGGGGAGGGGGCTTAACAAGAGAGAGAGAGAGAGAGGCGAGGGGGATGAAATACACTCAGAGAAGTCAATCTTCCACCCGATCAGTGGCTCTTCAGACAGCTCTCCAACCACAGGTAATCTGTGGCTAATTTTAAAGTAAACCACCGGATTAGAAAAACTAAACAAAAGGTCCATTTGCTTCCTGATGTATAAGAGTGTTAAAACCTAACAAAAACCTCCATGCTGTTCACTTCACTCCCCCCCCTTTCTGTGATTGACTGAGGTTGGATGGTCAATGTTAGATATGCACTGGTAGTCTTAGTTCCTGCACAAGAGCTCCACCTCTAACTCCAGGTTCTGCAGACATGACCAGCAGGGGGGCCAACACTCCCAGTCTCCCCGTCCCACTCTCCCTGGAGGTGGAGGTGAATGTGGTGGGAGTAGAGGTGGATGTGGTGGGAGTAGAGGTGGATGTGGTGGGAGTAGAGGTGGATGTGGTGGGAGTAGAGGTGGATGTGGTGGGAGTAGAGGTGGATGTGGTGGGAGTAGAGGTGGATGTGGTGGGAGTAGAGGTGGAGATGGTGGAGGTGGAGGAGGTGGTGGAAGCAGAGGTGGAGGTGAAGGTGAATGTGGTGGAAGTAGAGGTGGATGTGGTGGGAGTAGAGGTGGATGTGGTGGGAGTAGAGGTGGAGATGGTGGAGGTGGAGGAGGTGGTGGAAGCAGAGGTGGAGGTGAAGGTGGAGATGGTGGAGGTGGACTTTACTATCCCCTACAGTGCCATGACAGGGTAATTGTGGTCCAACATGTGCCAAACATCAGAGGCAATTCAACTTTACAATTATATTTCAGCGAAGTAGGAATGAATGCTCAAAAAGGGTTGATACCATGACGAGCTCAGAAGGTAAAGTCAATGTTTTTCTAGCATTCATACTCTTTTGATTATATTTCAGAAACTGCTGTGTGTGTTTATTTCTAAATTTGTTTTTCTGCACGATCTTCTCTAATCTTATCTTGTTTTAAATAACCAACATATAAAAAAGTTAATTAATGATCATTTCCAACATGGCCCTGGCAATGTGATAATGTGATGAACACACACACACACACACACACACACACACACACACACACACACACACACACACACACACAGATAACTCAAGCCGTTTCTTTTCTTTTTACAAACGTTGCTTGACCCCTTGTGGAGGCTGATTTGCCTACTTTTAGTAGTGACACCTTCCAACCTCAACGTTCAAACACTCTGCAGATGATTTAGCAGCCGTTCGCCAGGCCTGCTGCTTGAACAATGGCGGCTATAAAACAAACCCCGCTCACAGCATCTTTAACTTTTTTATATCCACCTCCATCTCAGTTACAGCGAGGTGAGAGCGCAACCATACACGCGGGCTCAGGTCTGACAGATAACAGTCACGAACCCTCCGTTAAATAAAGTTCCCATCCAGAAATAACATGCGGCCCTCCGTTACACAAGACCTCAGAGGGGCTGTTCTCATATCCTCACATGTGCTACAGCATCTCACCAGATTCTCCCACACACATGCATGCGCACACACAAGCACACACATGCATGCGCACACACAAGCACACACATGCATGCGCACACACATGCACATGACCACATCCACACACGCTCATGTACGTACACACATGCGCACATACCCACATTCACATACACATAAACACACACACACACACACACACACACACACACACACACACACACACATGCTCATGACCACATCCACACACGCTCATGTACGTACACACATGCGCACATACCAACATTCACATACCCATAAACACACACACACACACACACACACACACACACACGCACACGCAGCTGGAAACCATTGCAACATGCTTGGAACATGCTTGTGGCAGCCTTGGCGGTGGCTCCACATGTTCAGACCTCCAGGTGCTGGCAACTTCGGCCCGGCCAGGAGGAGCACTCTCTAATGTCTCCTGCATTCCAACAGGAGGATGCTCACGGCCCTGCTATCATCGAGGAGATCAGACATGGTACCTGTGTTTTCTCCCTGCCAAGCAGTTGTTTTTTTCCCAATAGTCTTCACAGCTGTGCAGGAAAAACTCCCCCGCAGAGATGAGAGGAGAACAAGGCAGCGAAACCTCACAAAGCCAAATGGATAGACGTCCATGGAGATCAGCTTGGCCTCTGTGGTCTGGTGGAGTAAACTATGCAGATGACCCTCTCTGAGGGTGGTGTTGGGTAAGGAGTGAGCATGGTGGAGTAAGGTACGCAGAGGACCCTCTCTGAGGGTGGTGTTGGGTAAGGAGTGAGCATGGTGGAGCAGAGGACCCTCACTGAGGGTGGTGTTGGGTAAGGAGTGAGCATGGTGGAGCAGAGGACCCTCACTGAGGGTGGTGTTGGGTAAGGAGTGAGCATGGTGGAGCAGAAGACCCTCTCTGAGGGTGGTGTTGGGTAAGGAGTGAGCATGGTGGAGCAGAGGACCCTCACTGAGGGTGGTGTTGGGTAAGGAGTGAGCATGGTGGAGCAGAAGACCCTCACTGAGGGTGGTGTTGGGTAAGGAGTGAGCATGGTGGAGCAGAAGACCCTCACTGAGGGTGGTGTTGGGTAAGGAGTGAGCATGGTGGAGCAGAAGACCCTCACTGAGGGTGGTGTTGGGTAAGGAGTGTGCATGGTGCTGTAGAGGACCCTTCATGAGGGTGGTGTTGGGTAAGGAGTGAGCATGGTGGAGTAGAGGACCCTTCCTGAGGGTGGTGTTGGGTAAGGAGTGAGCATGGTGGAGCAGAAGACCCTCACTGAGGTTGGTGTTGGGTAAGGAGGGAGCATGGTGGAGCAGAAGACCCTCACTGAGGGTGGTGTTGGATAAGGAGTGAGCATGGTGGAGCAGAAGACCCTCACTGAGGGTGGTGTTGGGTAAGGAGTGAGCATGGTGGAGTAGAGGACCCTTCCTGAGGGTGGTGTTGGGTAAGGAGTGAGCATGGTGGAGTAGAGGACCCTTCCTGAGGGTGGTGTAGGGTAAGGAGTGAGCATGGTGGAGCAGAAGACCCTCACTGAGGGTGGTGTTGGGTAAGGAGTGAGCATGGTGGAGCAGAAGA